>PVKN010004377.1:0-17012 GCA_004027915.1 Capromys pilorides
ATCCAAGTGGCTGGAGGAGCAGGTAGGTGTTGGTGTAAAGGGGGTGTGGAGTCCAACGTTGCGACATGTGGAGCCCTGGAGAGTTTTAATCTGGTGGATATCGGTGAGGAGCTCTCTAGTTGGAGTAGGAGTTCTACAAGGTCTCTTTGTTGTTGGGTTGAGACCAGACTGGAAGTAGCTGTGGTGGTTCATGGAGACAAGACCTGAGGCCATGAATCTGGGCCAGGTGAGAGGAAACAATGTCTCTGACCAAGGTGGAGGTGGTGATGATGGATCCAGATGGCTGAGTGAGGTCTTTAGGAATAGACTAGATATGAGGGTTTTTTGAAGTACCGTAACAGGAAATGGAGGCTCAGTGATGCCATCAGACAGAGAAAGCCTGCTTCAGGGGCCTACATCTAAAGGCAGGGAGAGGCACATGGATGTGCCTCAGTGTGCGTGGCTGTGCCGGAGGATTGTAGAAATGGCCGCCAGTGTACTATGTTGACACCACTTGCAGTGTAGCCTTCTGCTTTCTCCATCAGTAGACTGAGATTGTCCCCCACTGCACCGTGGATCTCAGCCATCCTCATAATGAGCTCTGGTCAATAAACTGTGGTAGAAGTGGTGGTGCACAGCTCAAGGTCTTGTCCTCTAGGAGCCTTGGAACTTCCACTATAGCTTGGAACCTGTGGTATTTCTGGGAGAATAAATCCAGAAAGACTCCTTGATAAACTGTGGTAGAAGTGGTGGTGCACAGCTTAAG
The DNA here is from genome assembly GCA_004027915.1 of Capromys pilorides. Taxonomy (NCBI): domain Eukaryota; kingdom Metazoa; phylum Chordata; class Mammalia; order Rodentia; family Capromyidae; genus Capromys; species Capromys pilorides. Next base: position 746 of record PVKN010004377.1, read on the forward strand.
GTCTTGTCCTCTAGGAGCCTTGGAACTTCCACTATAGCTTGGAACCTGTGGTATTTCTGGGAGAATAAATCCAGAAAGACTCCTTGATGAGAGACACACCATCCAAAGGTCACTGTCACCTTAGCTGAGAGCAGGACTGCCATGTCTACAAACAAAAGACCTCAAATGCATGAACTCCAGGATATCTAGATGAGCACAGATGCGTGAGTGAGTTCAACCGAGATCTGGGCTGGTCTCAGATCCACAGAGTGGTTAACGCTTATTGCTGCAAGCAGGTACCAAGCAGGTGTTAGGAAACTATCACCCAGGGCCAGAGAGACACCTGCTTTTATACAGAAATGCTTGCAAGTCAAGATTTCAGTATTGTGGTTCAGGCTGGCTTTGAACTCAGAGCAACCTTCCTGCTTCAGCCTCCTGAGCCACCATGCCTGGTTTATACATAAAATTTTGATAGAATACTGTAATCCCCACCTTTTTACAATGTCTATAGTTTCTTTTGACTTGCAAAGGCACACATGAGTGGTTGCAATAGAGATCCAATGACATGCAGGGCCTGAAACGTTTGCTATCTGACCCTCTGTGATGTAAGCTGATTTCTGCTTTGACACTATTGACATTCAGAATGGGTTGTTACATAGCCTAACAGGCCAGAGTGAAGGGGCCAGGGAGCAGATGGACGAAACAAAGCTAAGCTCTCTTTCCCTGGGCCATGACATGAAGTGGCTGGGAGAGGCTCTTCGGGGAAGTGATGCCGACTGAGTAAATTTAGACTCAGAGGGAAATAATGAAGAAATTAAGAGTCAGAATGACTGTACCAGGCCCAGGTCACGGGACAGCTTTCCTGGTTCCTGTTTAGTGATGCTTTCCCCCTGCTCCCACTGAGCCTTCTGGGGAAGGGAGGAGTGCGGGACCAGTCGAAGATGTTTGAGTTCCTGCTCTCCTATCACTACGATGGGCAATTGTGAACGATTTATTTAGTTTCTTTGTTCCTTAGTTTCTTTATCCCAAGATGAAGGAAACTTTTACTGACTTTATAAAGTCGTTATGAAGTTAAATAAGATAATGGGCACAGGTTCTGGCATCGTGCTTGTAACTAAAGAAAGCTGCACAGAAAAGAGCAGCTTAGAAATGCTGGGGAGATAGAAATGGGGGAGATAGCTCTGTGGCACAAATGCCTCCCTGGCAAGTGCAAGGTTGTGAGTTTGAACCTCAGTCTTCCACACATACATACACACACACACACACACAAAAAAAAAAAAAAAAAAAAAAAAAAAAAAAAAAAAAAGAAAAGAAGTGCTTGCCATGGGGCTTCCATTTGAGCTAGGGTGCTGCTCTGCCCAGTTGGAGGAAAAGTTCCTCTGGTGCCGGCATCGTGCTGACGGCCCAGTTCCCACTGTGCCCTCCACAGGCCCACTTAGTTCTGTGCAGAGGGACTTGGCCGTCTGTGTTCGCTTCTGTCCTGTCTCTCTAGGCTGCACCTGAGCGCACCAACATTCGCTAAGCAATGAGAATGAGCAGGTGGTGGGCCAGACCCGGGAGCATGCTCCTTGTAGGGCCTGTCATGTGCGAAGCCATGTGCTGGCCTGTGGAGTCGAGGATGCCTACGTCACAGTCCCTGTGTTGTCCCAGAATGGAGTGCACTGTGGGAGGTGAGCTGGTGACATTTGTTTTCAGCACCAAATGACGAGGGCAGGGGCAGCGGGAGCAGAAAGTTCCAGAGCAGTGCAGCACCTCATGGGGCTCCGGCACATGTTTGTGCCCAGTGTGGGCTGAGTCTTCCAGCATAAGCAAGAGCTGCCAGACAAAGTGTGAGGGGAAATGCACCAGGCAGAGGGTGCATGGGCGGTGGCCTAGTGGTGTGACAGCTCAGCCTGAGCAAGGCATGATGGGAACCTGGCGTCAATGAGCAAGGGGCCTGAACCAGCAGAGTGAGCACAGATTAGACCACATCACAAAGAAGGACAAAATCCCAGAGGGCCTGCCAGATTGGCCGCTGGACAGAGTGGAACGTGGGGACTCAAGGGGCCTCCCCAGGGGCCACCATAACAGCAGATGGTTTCTGCCACCTTGGCTCCCAGGCAGGGCAGGGGGTAAGGCAGATTCTGGGTCCTTTCTATTGTGGAGGCCATGTGGCTTCAAGGTTGGGCTCCACTGTGGTTCTTACCACACCAACCAGGAGATTTTATCGTGCCACTTCCTGATGTGGGATGCAACTCCAAGGTGCTGACGTAACACGCTGGGGAGTGTAGGTGACCAAGATGGCTCCAAAAGTGCAGGGGCCAGGCTGTTCTGCAGAACTCAGAGGCGGCTGGAAATCCTTTGTGTTCTTCCAGATGAATGAAGAAGTGAATCCAAACCTGGAAGTGGATATTTAAGAAAAAAAGTCTCCTCATCACTTTGGGAGCTGAGATATCCAAGAGTCAACAGAAGAGGATTTCTCAATGAGGAACTGACCACCAAAGGGGAAAAGTACCCTTTAAAAACGCTTCCTGCTAGAAGTCAAATGGTAGGCAAATAGGAGTTGCACCATCGGGCTTGGTTCTTTCTGGGGTCATTTTCTGGGTCTGGAATCGGCTGATTTCTTTAGCTCTTGATTCAGCTGCCCTCTTCCTGACTCCCCCAGTCGCTGGCTGCAGGGCGGAACTTCCAGCCAGTCTTTTGTGCAGGATCCAGGTTGGCACTAAAGAGGTCTTTTTTTTTTTTTTTTTTAAAGCTTTATTTATTTATTTTTTTAGTACCAGGGGTCGAACTCAGTACCTTGCACTTGCCAGGCAGGCACTTAAGCCAGTGAGCTATCTCCCCAGCCCCTAAAGAGGTCTTCTGAGGTGGATCTTCAGGGCATGAGGAGGGAGCAGAGGACTTCCCTGGCTATCCCCCCGGTGTGTTCTCATTCCTCTGCATCCACAGGACTCTGGAACCCGTCCCAAACCAGCCAAGGGCAAGTCCATTTTGCTCTTCATGACTTTGGATTGGAGACCTCAAATATCAAGCTCTAGGCTCTGAGTGTCCCTCCAGCTTGGGGGCTGGACAAACGGTTGGCTTTGGCCCGCAGCTATTCCCCTCCCAGTGCCTGGCAGGCTGTTGCTGGGCTCAGGGTCAGGCCTTGAGTTAGGTTTACTGTGTGGGCAGAAGGCTGTCTTCTCATTGGCTTGCTTGCCTTCCTCAGTGTTGGTTTCCATTTCTGAAAAGAGGGCCAGAGTGCTCACCTTGTAGGAATGAAGGATGTGCTGAGGTAAAGTACCTGAGGCCTGCTCAGGAGAGCCCTAGAAGCCAACCTCAGGTGACATCCTTATCACGTTCCACACCCAACAGTGCCCTCATGACAGAAAACACTCAGGCCCCTCACGGTTGGGGAGGGGGATAAGACAAAGGCTGCTCACCGAAACTCCAGAAAGAGGTTTCTAATTGACTTTCACATATGTGGGTGAGTGTGTGGGTTTTGAGTGTGTGTGTGAGCGTAAGTGTGTATGTGTTTTTTTTTTGTGTGTGCATGAATGTGTGTTGTAGTCAGGATTTACAAGGGGAACAGTTTAATACAGGACACATAATTTGTAGGATTTATTTTATAGTAGTCACCCAAAGAGTCAAGTACAGGCAGCACAAGAAGTCTGTCTGTACATCAGGGACCCAAAAAATACAGCCGAGGGCCTGGGTCCCCTGGCAGTGTCCTGTAGGAGTCTAGCTGAAGACCTGGAGCCTGTAACAATGCCTGCCTTCCATGGGTCTAACTGGAGGCCAGGAGTCCAGGGCAGTGTCTCATGTGGGCCTGCTTCAAGGTAGACCAGAGCTCCCCTGAAGAGTACCACAGCCGTCCTCAGTGACACCGAGTTCTCGAGCTCTCTAAGGATGAGAACAGTCAACTCAGCGTCAGGAAAGCCAGCGTGATAACCTCCTCCAGGGGAACCGACAGCCCCCTAACAGCAGCTTTTCCTCTGCAGTTTTCTGTTTGTGCTGCTGGCAGCAATCCTTGGGTAGCCTTCCTCATGTGCCTCACACTTCTAACACCAGTGCATCTGGGTGTCACAAGTTGGTCACAAGTGGTCAACCCACCACAATGTAAATGCATACAGAAAAGCCCTGTGTATATGTCTGGGTGAGGTGTGCCCGTGTGGAGTCTGAGAATCTGTGTGGGAGAGTTGAGCGTGCATGGTATCTGTGTGAGCGTGTAAAGGTGCCTTCTGAAGGAAAGTGTTGAACGTTAGCGTGAGAGAGCACGAGTGAGTGTGTCAGTGTAGAGTCAGCACATGGCGGTGTGCCTGCGCGTGCATAGCGCGTGCCCGTGAGAGCCAGGTATCCAGTGCCTGCCCGCTTGGGAGTGTGAATGAGCGAGGCCTGAGTTTGTGTGGTCCGAGTGTATAGCAGTTGAGTGAGTGTGTGAGTTGTGCATGTGTGGCCTGTGTTGGGAACTGAGTGTGTGAGTGTGTAAGTTGGTGTCAAGGCTTGTAAGTGTCTTGGTGCCAGTGGAGGCCGAAGAGGTTTGCAGAAGACTTGGAGATGAACCTGGCAAGGTTTCCCAGCAAGTATTATTCCTAAAGTTGTTCAACAAAATGGACATGCCTATAATCTGTGTTTGGTGCCTGAATGGACCACGGGGCAGGAGACAGAGTGGCATGGGGGCAGCAGCTGTGCCTGGGGCTGAGCTGTGGCTCTGCGGAGGGGCCATCTTCTGAGACCCCGTTGTGGCTCACTCTGGGGGGTGACAGGTCACACACACCTGTGCACGCCTCGCTACCTTCCTGTGGGTGCTAGGGCAGCTGGCTTCTGCTGTTTCTGTGCCTCCTGGTGTCCTTGGTCACCTTCCTGCCCCTGCCAGCTGCCCAGCTTGGCCTTGCCTTCCTGGAAGGAGGCCTCAGCCCTGCCTCTCTGTTACCCTCTGTCCCAGGCTGGAGACTGGGGACACTGAGCTCGGTTCTGCCAGGCCCACTCTGGGCTCTGGGTGGTGTCTCAGCTCCAGGCTTCCTGTGGGCTGCCCTGCAGGAGGGGAGGGGGAGAGCAGGCTCTTCAGCTGAGCCTCCCCAGCAGTGCAGCTGCCGGCCTGCAGTTCCTCCTTCCTCTGCCTCCCCTGGCTGCATCCCGCGCTCTCCCTCCTCTGCCAGCGCACCTGCAGGGCCTCACCGTGGGCAGCAGTGAGCCCCTCTACCTGCTTCACATGGGCCTGGCCCTGAGCAAGGAGGACCAGGCATGCAGAAGGCAGGCAGTGGCCCTGCCCACACCCAGTTGGGGCTCTCAATGGAACAGCTAGAGGTGAAGTCATGACTCCAGTTGGCTTGGTGATGTTGCCTATTTAAGTGAAAATGGAAGAGGAGAAGGAGCTAATGGTGGTAGGCGGCACCTAGGAGCTGTTCCACAGTATAGTGGTCATGGAGAATACACGGAGAAGGCGATATCTGACCAGAGGCCAGGAGTGAGTGAGGAGCAGGTCCCACAGATGCATGGGACCAGTGCATGGGCAGGGCAGGTCCTAAGGCAGGAGCAGTGGGAATGTTCCCACCAGAAAAGGATGTTATTAAGGCTGTGGAATGGTCTTGATTATTTATCTTTGATTTTTTGAGACCTTGAACTCACTATGTAGTTGAGGTTGGTCACAAACTCATAGCAATCCTCCTACTTCAGCTTCCTGAGTGCTAGAATTATAGGCATGCACCATCATGCCCGGCTTAGGGTGACGGGTGTGGAGCTGGTGGATCCAATCTGATCACATGATCCTTAGAAACTCAGGCCCTTTCCTAACTATGGCTAGAGGCAGAGATGTCATAAACGAAGAGCAGGAGATTTGAAATAGCTGTGAGTCACCCACACAGGGCTTTGGAAACAGAGGAAGGGAGCCCTGTGCCAGCGAATGCAGACGGCTTCTGGAATCCGGCAAAGGCAGAAGACGGATCCTGCCTGGGAGCCCCGGGAGAGGCACGCAGCTCTGCTGACACCTTGACGTTAGCCCCAGGAGACCTATGCGACAGTTCTGGGCCACAAAGCACTGAGAGGATGCATTTGTTTTGTGCAATGTACTAGGTTTATGATTGTTTCTTACGGCCACAGCAGAAAATGCGCACAGTGAGTTGGTTTAGGCCAAGGCCTCTGTTCTTCACCAAGCCAAACTTTCAGCTTCAGTTCACGGGTGGGTGCGAGGACCCATGCGTGCCGTCTGGTGTAGTGCCTGGCGTGCAGCGCGGCTCCAGCTCTGGCAGCGCAGTTGAAATCTGACGGTGAATTGTGGGGACTTTGCTCCCCAATCATGCTGTGACCAATAGCTGCCCGTCAGGCTGGGGACCGCAGGATGAGGTGTGGGAAGGTCACGGTGGCCTAGGTTGGTCGCAGAGGTCACCTTAGAAGATATAGGGCTGGACATCACACTGGAGGGAGCCGCGGGCGGAGTTATCTTGCTGCTTGTCAGAAATCAGGTCTGTTTCCAGCAGCACCCAGCGCACTCAGAGGCGGGCTGCTCCGCCCCTGGCCAGGCCTCCTGGTCCGCCCTCTCTAGGCTGATCTCCACCGCTGCTGCCCCACACAGGCCTGCCTCCTCTCTGAGCCTGGCACCATGGTTGTCTCCCTCCTGTGTCCCCTTACCTGTCACTCACTCCAGACCCGAGATGAAGGCCTTTTTCTCTCTGGCTTCAGTTTCACTATGGACCGAATGAAGCCACCAAGGTCCTGTGGTTGCGTGCATCTAGGGTGGTGGGGAACCCCATGGCAACTGACGGCAAGTGGGCCGACATCACCATGTTAGTTTTTACGGCTTTTGCAGTGCTGCGGGTTGAATAAAGCCTTATGCGCAAGAGGCAGGCGCCCTGGGGCTGCAAGACAGCCTCAGTCCCTGGACTGATCTGGAATACGGAGCCAGACATTGCCCTTTAATAGCTCATTTAGTCTTCGGAGGGAGAGCGCTGCCTTATGCGGTGGCACGCGGAGGCTTGTGTTTCCGGTGCAGACTGCGGCTGTGGGAAGCCGGAGTGCGCAGGTCCTGATCGCCTCCCACCTGCCACAAGCTCATGGAGAACCCGGGACCGTTTCATTTTCTCTCAACCGCTGCTGGAGCATCATCAGGATTCGCGCCAAGGGCTGGTCCTGTCTGCCTCACTCCCCCCTCAACTGGGCTCACACTTGCTTTTCCTAGGGCTGGTGGGAGCCGCTTCCTGGGAATTCGGGCTGAGCGGAAGGACGTTCTGAGCTGGCGGCTGCCCACGCCTTTGTGCTGTAGGATGACGGTGAGCCCTACGTTCGGGGGCAATAATATCGCGGCTGATGTGTTTTGAGCGCTTACTGTACTCCAGGTCCGGGGCGAGAACCCCACGTGCATCACAGCTTTGATTTCTCATGCCCACCCTGCCTCATGAGGTGGCGATGCACCCTGGTCCCGCAATGCGTGCGCCCAGCCAGGATTCCAACACAGGTAGCTGCTCGCAGGCCCTTTATCCTTGCTGAGGCAGGCTTCCCTGGAAAGTAAGTCTAGAGAATATTTTTTAGAAATGTTGTAACAAAATAGTCCGTGTTCGTATACATTTATAAGAGCAGGGCTGAATAAGTTGCTTCATGTCTGGATCCCCAGAGTAACTCAGGATGGGCAGGGACATCACAGAGCAGGTGGCCCGTTGATGTCACTCAACCTTGGGGAGTCTTTATTTTGGTCAGTGATCCTGCGGTAGATATTTTGTGAATATTAGAAGCATCCAGGGGCAGGTTCTGATGGGGAAGAACTGTACCCCCTGACTGTCCCTAGCTCTCCCTCCCCTGCCCAGCTTCCTCCCAGTACCCACCAGCTCCCCCACCCTCCTGATTCTGTAGCACACCCAGTGGTGCTTAGAGAAACAGCTGTGTTCTGAGTTCCTAAGAAGTAAACGGCACTTTTAGTCTAGCAAATTGATGAGCTGCTTTGCTACACTAGAGATTTCTGGTAAAGTATATCCTTACTGACTGAGTTATACTCTTGGTCAATTCAGATTTTCATAAAATAGATTGTGTGTGCATGTGTGCATTTGAGTGCGTTGCTATATGTGTGTGGTAGTGAGGATTAGTACCATTGCCTTTGTATTGAGCTACATCCCCAGCCTTTTAATTCTTTATTTTAATTGTTGAAACAGGATCTCTCTTATTACTGAGTTGTCCAGGCTGGGCTCAACTTTACAATCCTCGTGTCTCAGCCTCCCAGAGTGCTGGGGTTACAAGCATGTGCCCCTATTCTCAGCATAACACAGACAGATTTAAAAAGAGACACATTTGGATTTTCTTTGTTTGAAAGGAAGAAGTTAGATAGAATGGGAAGGGACAGAACAGGGTGTGGAAGCCCTAGGATTTAAGTTACTGGTTTTCCCCCAAAGTTTTACAAAATATGATTGGACTTCTGCTTTTGCCTTCTTGGGATGGCAGCTGGGAAATCCAGTAGCCTGCCTCGGATAGGAGAGATGGCTAAGTTGTGTGTGTGTGTGTGTGTGTGTGTGTGTGTGGTTCAACCTTAGAAGCCTGAGCTGGTGACTCGTTGACCTTCATTGTCAAGGTCTCTGCAGGCACCTTCAGAGCTTCCTTTGGCATGCAAGAGCTTTCTTGGGTTGAGCCTTGTTTGGCCAATTTCCATGTTTAATTAATCCCACCCAGCCAGTGAATTCCAAGCGCCAAGATGGCCTTGCTAGGGTTCAGGCCCTGTGGCCTTTGGCCCCCTTCACACATTCACGAGTGGACCCGCTCTTTCACGCCCAGGTCCTGGAGATGGCGATGATTATGGTGTTTCATCGCTATGGAGAGATGCTCCTTTGATTAGCGGTGAGTAAGCCAAAGACAGCCAACAGGAGTGGGCAAATGCGAAGCCCTGCGTGAGCATAACCACAGGCTGGGAAGATTGTCTTGACACAATAGCTAAGCTACAAAGGATGGGTGGGGCGTGGCTGCACAGGAGAGCTGGTAGGAAAGAGGAAAGGTGAGAGAGAAAACACCTGCGCTGGAGAAGAGCTCGAGAATGTCCAGGGGGCGCTGCTGACTTGTCGGGGGCCGAGTGACACTAGACTGAGGTACTTCCGCTGCTTCTGGCAACTGGGAACTCTCCTTATGTCACACGCACCCCTAACGTGGCACTATGGCACCCTTTTTAGTCAAGAGCTTCTAAGGAGTATGCACAAGTTACTGAAGCCTTGACTCCCGATTTCCTTCATCAGCAGGATGGGGACAAAATATTTATTTCATGAGGTTCAGGTAAGGATTGAAAGTGAATGCTGCGTGCAAAGCCTTGAAGCTGTGCACAGCGCCTAATAGGTAATGGTGCTTACTATTACTGCCAAATACTACTGTTCTAGAATGCACAGGAAATGCATCCGATAAGTGGTCGGGAGAACTTGACTGGCCCACCTGACTGTCGCTGCATCTTCTACACTCTGTGGTTTCTGAGCTGGCACTTCTCAGTAGCCTTTGAGGTGACGCCAGTGGTTGAAAGAACAAATATGAGAAAAATGTGCTTTTCCTAAGACATATGACATGACCATTTCCCCTTGTGCTTGAGGACCAGAGCCCACCCTGGCCTGGGTGGGAAGACTCTGAGGCGCTGGACCAGGCTGCTGCTTCATGTCCATCCCCTGTGAGTTCCTCTTGGGTGAAGAACATTTGACCCCTGTTTAGAAAGATTCCCTTTCACAATCTCCCAGTTTCCTCCATGCAGCTTGCTGAGCTGGCAGAGTGGACAGAGAAGAACTAGCTATTTTTAGGATGAACTAGGATTAGAACTTTGCTCTCTTCTCAGATGTCAAACCTGCAATCTGCAGGAATCCAGAATGGCGTTATTGCCAAGTTGTATGGAGGGAGAGGTTTACGATGTGCTGTTGCTTATGATTCCTTCCTAAAAATAGTAGTGGTAGGTAGGCCTTGGAGGGCAGAGTGACTGCTCCGGGCCAAGCATCAGGGCAGGGGCTTGACATGTGCTTTCCGACATCATTTAATGCTTACAACAGCCTGCAAGATTGGTTCAATTCTCCCTATTTTGTGATAGAAAAATTGAGGCACAGAGAAGTAACCGTGGCCAGATCCACATGGTGAGAGCAAGGATAGCGGGGAATTCCAACCTGGTCAGCCTGGCTGTCAGTCTGAAGCTGTCTGTGAGAATGAAAGCAAAGAATTGGGTCACTGCACGGAGAAAATAGCCCCGGCCCTCGCTGAAGAGTGCACCCATTGTGATCACAATAGATTTGCTTGGTTGGGGTCTGCGTACACAGACGTGTTGGAGGGCAGCATCCTGAGGGCGAGGGGTGGGGACTTTCTCAGGTGGAGGTCTGGCTCCTTCCTCTCCCCTCGGGATGGCTCTCTCCTTCCCCACCAGCAAAGCTGGGAGTCCTGCCCATCCTGCTTCTTGCATTCCTCAGACTAGGGGAAGGCAGATGCCCCATCTGGGCAAGCAGATTTTGGGAAGCCAGTCTGGCCCCTGGATCTGGAGAGGCTGGAGTTGGTTGCTACCACCCCTCTCCCATGTAGCTCTGCCCACCCACCAAGAGCGTTCCCTCCGTGGCCCCCGCTGCTCAGTCGCTGGCCCCATGCTCTAATCCACTCTCAGCCGCGTTTTCCTTCTTCTAAAGTGTGGAGACTCAGGGCTCACTTTGCAGACTTCCTCTCAGCGTGAATGTGACTTAGCAGGCAGGTGTAAGCACACCCCTGCTGGGATGTCTCTCTTGTTCCTCCCCGTGCCTGACGAACATGGGGCAGATGGCTGGAGCCATGGCAGGCCCCTTATGAGCACGAGGGGAAGGGCAGACATAGACTGCAGGGACTCATGCCCGACGCAGTCCGCTTCTCTGTGGGCTCCGTGCTGAGGAACACCTGACTGCTGTAGCTCTCGTGGGAAGTCTCTGTATGCGTTCTCTGGGCTTTTTAAAATTGCGAGTGTGTTTGCATTCAGCAAAGCTTGATCTATGTAAGGAAAGGGGGCAGCATCGGGCAGACTGCAGCGAGAGCTAGTGAAAGAGATACAGAAGCGAGAGGCTGCGGCGGTGCAGAGCCCACTGTTCAAGTGTGCTGCGAGCTCGGCAGGCTTTTCACAGCAGTCCCAGCCACTCTGTAAAATAACAGTTATTATTATTATTATTATTATTATTATTATTATTATTATTGGCATCAGGGATTGAACTGAGCACCTTGTGCTTGCCAGGCAGTTGTTTATGCTGCTGAGCTATCACCCCAGCTTTTTAAATGATTTTTTGCTTTTTGGTACCAGGGTTCAAACTCAGGACCTTGTGCTTACCTGGCAAGCACTCAAGCCCCTGCACTATTTCCCTGGCAAGTAAGAATTATTGTTCTCCCTTCTTACGGGCTCGAAAGCCTGACCATACATAGGAGAGCTTGGATATTGTGCAGGTCAAGGAAACAGTGGTCAGTGCAGATGGTGGTGGTGTCCTGAAGAGGCAGCTTTGAGCTGGGTTGCGAACTATCGACAGGCTTCTGGTGCGTGCAGGGCCAGTACAAGGGCACACCCAGTGGAAGCAAGAACTGCAGACCGTGGAGGCACGAAAGGGCTGTGTGCAAACGCGAAGTGCGGTTGGTGCTACGCACTCAGATTCAGACCTGCATCCGCTAAGCCAGGAAGCTCCCTTTCAGTCACAACAGCACACGTTAGTGGCGTGACATTAGCACGAGACCCTCACGTACCCAGTCCTCGGCATGCGTCTCCAGCTCAGATCCTTGAGAGCCTGTGTCAGCTAGGACGGAATCAACACTGCCATAGCAACAGGTAAATCCTGACCCCGTCACGCCTCATCCAATCACACAAAATGTCACCTAGGACCTGTGACCTCAATGTTCTTTGTGGTGAGAGGTAGAAACACAGCTGATCCTTGATGTCCTTGATTCTGCTCTGTATGGCCATCTGTCCCAAGTAGTCCCGCAGTCCTGCCCAGCTGGGTGGCACCTGGAAATCTGAGAAGCCTGGTGCTCCCTGCAGCCTGGAAAGAGGGGGCAGAGGTGCCTCTGAGGAGGCAGGAGGGAGCTTATCCTGAGGCATGGGGTGCTAACGGGCATGGGAGGGTTGGGAGGGACAGGCTGGGATTCCCAGCTTGTTCAGGGTCGGGGTGGACTGGGAGGGGGAGGCTGGCATGATGCTGACCAGCAGCGAGTCTGCCATGGTGATGCTGCAGCGAGTGGGTGGCTGGGGAGTGTGCAGCGTGAGACTGCGAGGAGGAAGCGCAGCCCCAGGAGCACACAGAGGACTCCTTGGCTTCCGGCCCCTGGCTCCAGTGCTCTACGAGAGGCCTCCTGGAGAGCAGGCAGCCCACAGCACAAGGCCAGGAGACACTCCAGCGTGTGTGTTCCCACATTCACACATGCGCACACGAATACACCCTAGCAAGAAGGTCCTGCTCCGTGGGACCTGCTTTCTCTCTGTAAAAGGAGCCAGGGCTTTGGCACTGGCCTGTGGGCAGAGCCAGTGGAGATAACCCAAGAGCTCGGTCACAGTGTGCTTCCTCCTCCAACTCAGGGGGAAGCCAGGTGACCTCTGCCTGCTGACAGGCTGGGCCCCGGATGTGCTGAGCCCTGGCCTCATGCCGCTCTGGCCACCTTGGGAGGGAGACCTCAGTGTGTGGGGACCAGGACTGAGAAAAAGAGGTGCTGGGACTCCCCAAGAGGGAAGGAAGAGACCTTGGGTGCCGTGGCCAGGCCTCAATGCCAAATCAAGAATGTGCCACGGTGCCCCTGGCTGGGCCAGGCCATCCTGATGCCCCAGGCAAGGCCATCACACGCTAAGGCCACAAGCTTGCCTGAAGCCATGGGACAGGAATGTTGCCTCGTTCCTTGACCTTAGGTTACCCCCATTTCTACAAGGAAATGGCTTCAGGAGTAGGATTGAGCTGGGAGTCAAAGGCCCCCAGGTTGTAGTCCCAGGGCCTGGGACCCCAGCAACCGTGAGCCTCAGTCTTCCCATCTGCAGAGGACAGGCTGCCTGGCCTGGCCGTCTTCTTCCATTAGGCACAGGGTTTAAAAAAACAGACTGTAAAAGGGGGCCAGGGAAATAGCTCAGTGGAATAAATGTTTACCTGGCAAACACAGGGTCCTGAGTTCAATCCCTGGTACCACACACACACACACACACACACACACACACACACAAAGGGATTTGTTCTGTTAAAAATGAGAGCTCATCTGTCTTCCCAGCACTCTGGGCAGTTGACTCAAGGAGGAGCATGAATTTGAGCCTAGCCTGGGAGACTTAGTGAGTGACTTAAGAGACCCTTTCTCAAAATAATGATGAAAAATGCTGGTGCTAAAAACAGCAAAACACAGGAATAAAATAAAAACTTCTGACATGGCTTTGTGCTGGAACCTGGAGCCTCCCGCAGACCCTAGTTATTGCCAGCCCTCTGCTGTCTTTCTGATGGGGACCAAGACAGAGGCAGAGAGGAAAGCTGTTCCTAGAGCCCCCTCCATGGGGTCTTCTGTCTCTTTCTTTCCCTGTAGAGGCCTATGGTGTCCACTGTAAATAGCAGCTGTGCTTGAGAGAATAGTTTGCTACCTGGGCCCTGAGAGACCACCTGGCCTAAGGGGGAGCGGATTGGCACTGGGCCTGTCCCACTTGCCTGTGACCCTCCTGCACTTGGACCTAGATTCTCCACTGTCCTGGACTCCGAGTTCCCTTAGGTGGTTCCCTCACCACTTGCTTGATATCTGAAGTCGATCCACTCTTTTAATTCTTAAATGTCCTTGAAAGAAACAGACCCTCATACACATAAGCCCAACTAGCTTGTGACTCACGGCAAGTCGCCAAAGGTGTAGATACGTAATTATGAATGTTAAAAGCTTGTTCTCTTCTTAACAAAAGCAGGCTTGTGTTCTCCAGTGGCTCACTTCAGGAAGCCCTGAAACAGCCCATCATCCTGCCCTGGACATCAACCTGCGTGGAGATCCACACCCAGTGCCTTTGTTCCAGAGGCCACTGACCGTTCAGTCCGAGCCTCTAGCCTGCTTCACGTGTGAAGAACCAAGGACCACAGAGAGCACACGACTTTCTTAAAGGCTTAGGTAGGAAATAGTAGTGTCCAGAGCACAGTGGGACCTCTGACCCTGGCTCTGAAGCTTGGCATGCCCGGCAGCATTTCCCCCACGGTGCTGGCTGGGAAGCAGCTGCTTTATGAGACAGGGCAGCGTGTCTGCACAGGAGCTGTCTGGAGTGCTCCCCAGCCAATGGCTCCCATGAGGCAGCCGTGGAGCCCTGGGGCTGGCGTGGGACCCTCTCTCCTCCTGAAGGATGGTTGAGTATTTCTATATCCTTTGTCTGGAGCAAGTCAGACAGCAAGTCCTTTGACACTTCTTTATTTAATATATTTATTTATAGTGTATTTGGTTGTCGCAGCACCTCACTCTGCTGCTCAGACCCCTGCTTTTGGCCTCCCCAGTGCTGTGATTATAAGCGTGCATCACCACATCCGGACCCCGACCGGCTCAGCACCCCCTGGGGTGGGGCTGGTGCGGCAGGCAGTGCTGGGTATCAAATCGCAGCCCCCGTGCTTGCCTACACAGGCGCTTTAGTCCGCTGAGCCATCTTGCTGGCTCAAGCCCTTTTGACTTTGTAAGACTGCAATTTCTAGCAAAATTTTAGTGGCAATGTGTCTTTCACTGTCACACATTAAAAAAAAATAAACACTATTTCTTGATCGCGCTTCATATGTGACAATTAGTGGACTGGCTGAGGATGCAGAGATAAACAAACCATCCCTCCTGCTTTAATGGTGCTGCAGAGTGCACAGGCAGGAAGCATTAGTTAACATCCACGTGCTGAAGTGCAGGTAGGGTGACATGCCAAGAGCTTCAGGAGCTGTGTTTGCTGGCCTGCAGGCTGTGCTCCGGGAGAGACACGACCCACGAGCATGGACACACTTAGGCTCTGCCCCAGCTCTGCCACTCCCTGTGTGGGCTTCCATGAATTATTCAGCTTTTCTGAGCTTTGGTTTTCCTATCTAGCATGGGAAGAAAACCGGGCAGCTTGTTGGTGCTGATAAGGACCCAGACACGTCTGGCAAAGGCGGCTGGTACAAGGGACTGGTAGCCTCCAGGGCTGCCAGGGCCTGGGCGAGATCTCTGGCTTCCCCAGGCCTTGGGGGCTTTGTATGCCCTCTTGCACAGCAGGATGGAGCATCTGCACTGTGCTCTGTGAGGCTGATGGCTGAGGCCCAGTCAGTGGGAGCTTGAGGATGATTATCCAGCCCTAATTAGATGGGCAGGCACCATGGCTCAGGCTGCCAGAGTCCACCAGCAAGTGCCGCTTAGAGCCAGGCCAGGCTCCGGTCTCTGGTCCTGTCATTCACTGTCCCCCCCAGAGAGTCCCTGCCCACACTGGCAAGTCAGCTGCATTCTAGAGCAGGACCTCAGACTCTGGGTCTGGTCTCTTTGTCAGCAAAGTCCTTGTCCTGGGAGGGGGCCTTGCCCTGGGCCTGAGAACTCAGTCAGGCGTGCTTGGAATGCAATTGCAAAAGAGGTTACAAGAGCCCCGCAGAATGCTGAAATCAAGTGATGTCGAGAGTTTTGTTATTTTTGAGAAAATGACTCATTCTGAGAAACCCTAACGGCTTCCAGAATATTCATCTAGTGGCCTGTCTGTTTAACCAGTGTACACTGTAGAGAAAACAGGGGGAAGGAGGAGCTTGTCACAGCCACCATGGGGTAGGAGCAGTGAGGGCAGGTGGCAAGGGGGGCAACAACGAGGATTCTGTGGATCCTCGTGCCTTTTCCCCAAAGTATCCTACTGGAGGTGCCACAAAGCACACCCTGTGGAAGCGGCATGTGTTCTGTGAGTTGAGTAAGGGGGTGTGTGTGTGTGTGTGTGTGTGTGTGTGTGTATGTGTGTGTGTGAGAGAGAGAGAGAGAGAGAGGCAGACACAAAGAAGGAGCAAACAAAAAGGGAGAAAGGGAAAGAAGAGGAGGAGAGAGGAGAGGGAAAAGAGGACCACAGCCCTGCGTGGAGGTGTGCTGTGTAGGGCTGCACTCCCTCAGGCAGCTTGACTCCTCCATGTCTTCCTTGTGAGATGTGCGGGGAAGCCCAGAGCCAAGAGGCAGGGGCTGCTCTCCAGTTCCTCTGCACCACCGGGGAGACTGCAGGGAGGCCATTCCTTCGCCTCTCCATTTCCCACGTGTAAAAGTAAAAAGGTAAAGAGGAGCTTGTAAAAGTTATGAGGCATAAGAATAGTCTAGAAAACTCGTGGCCACACAGGTTGCTGTGGCCACTCTGAAAGTTCAGAATCAACAGGTCTAGGGAGGGGCCTGAGAGTTGCATTTCTGACAAACTCTGATTAATCCACTGAGGTCACTTTGAGTATCT
>PVKN010004377.1:17112-33862 GCA_004027915.1 Capromys pilorides
CCCCCATGCCCATCGAGGGGACTGAATCAGGAGCTGCTGCCTTCTGACCTTGGCTCACATTGTAAACGAGTCTTTTTCTGGTGGCCTAGTTAGTCCCACGCTCTTGGGGGTGATTCTACCATGGAAAGTGGCCCCTAAATGTAGCCCTGAAGGGCTGGGTGTCTAGTGTTTTCAAGTACAAGAAAGCTTGGGGTGCCTGCCGGAGAAAACTTATGCTCAGTAAGCTCTGTTGAGGCATGTGTTGTGGCATGGTGATCTGTGAGGTCAGCAGTAGTGGACAATCCAAATATTAGACGAAGTGTCTTTAAAGCAAAATACAAATAAAATAAGGTTGAGCTGGGATGGGTTGATGAAGCGTCGTGAGCACAGGCTGCTAGGAATTAGCCACTGTTCCATTTTCTCTGGCAACAGTGGTTTACCGTTCTCCAACCCAATGTTCATCAGAGCTGTAGACCATACCACTACCATTAAAGAGAAGTCACCATGTACGTATCTTAGTATGCGAGTTCGTGTGCATCTACACATGTGTCCCTAGTGTCTTATTCAGCCACTGTTCAGACTTTCTGCTGCTCAGAATTACAAGTCAGTTTATATAACAAGATAATTCACACTGGCAACAAGAGCTCACAAGCCAGTGAGGCTTTGGGAGCTTCCTTTTTAATCTTGACCATCCTAACCCAAGCCTTGCCCAGCATAGCCACCTCCTCTGCTGCCTGTGTTTGAGCAAAACCTTCTTCCCTTCTACTGGCCTGAACTTTTCTTTAGCTTCTTCTTGAGTTCATAACTTTTCACTCACTTGAATTAAACACAACCTCCCTTCTCCCAGAGCTGGGTAGCGACACTGCTGAGGGAGGCTTTGATGTACGTCTTAGGATAAGTTCCAGTTGGTGAGCAGCTTGGGTTTAAGGTTTTTGTACCCATTAATTCCTGCATCTGGTGGGCAAAGCTAGCATGGCCTTGAGGGAGAGATGGTGCATAGGCTTTGGAGAGTTTGTTTATTTATTTATTCATACCAGGAATCAAACTTAGGACCTCACACTTGCCAAGCAGGTGCTGTGTCACTGAGCTCTATCTCCAGCCCCATGGGGTTCTTTCAGACCTACAGCACTGGTGGGACACTGAGGCATAGGAACTGCCCCACGTGGGCAGCCAGGAGGTGGTGCGTTATGTCCCCGGCCTGGAGGTGACCTGGGAGGCCTCGCCCACCAGACCCCCTCCTGCTGCTCTTCAGGTCTGCCTCGCCCTCCTTACCTAGACCATGCCAGAGCTCTCTGTTGTCCCTGTGCATGTGCTGAGAACCCACGAGCCCCTGGGGGTCACGGGGAGTAGAAGGTGTAGAAGGCTGCAGTTTTCTGGGGACCAGGGTCAGGCACAGTAGGGTGCGAACTTCCTGCCTCCTGCAGGCGCAGGCTTTGCTGAGGTTGATGCTTGCTGCAAAGTCTGTCTCTGGATCAGGCTCCTCATGAGCCTTGCAGGCCCCAGGGGCCGCCGAGGCTGAGGATGGCAGCTGGCTGCTGGCCCGTAGAAACATGTGTCACTGAATTACTCAGGTTGCCACACATCAGCCCGGCAGGCTCCTTGAAAGGCCTGTTAGTGAGGAGCTGTGGGGCCCTCCTTCGCCCAGATCTCGGGCTGGGGGCCAGTGGAGCAGCAGGGAGTCCTCCTTCCTTGTGCTCAGCATCCGGGTTAGGCACCAGGGACAGTTCCCTGCCGTGCGTGGGCAGGAGTAGTCCCTCTGAATAATGCCCTTCGCCTTGGTGAGCAGCCGCAGGTCACTTCTCAGTCTTCTGTGTAAGTGACCACATCAGCGCCTCCTCTGGACCGTGGCATCACATGCTAGGTCCTCCGCCTCGAACCCCTGCTTGCTGCGTCCTTGAGGACAGCGCGTGTTGCCCTTCACGGGCCTCCCGGCTCACTCTCCTGCTCCCGTGGCTCCACACCTCCTACTTATAACAGGGTGCACCCTACTGACAACATGGCTTCTGGCCTGCACCCCTGCCCAGTGGCCTCCTGGCTCCTCAAATGGAAAACAAGGGTGACACAGAGCCTCACTGACAGCTCTGTGGTGCGGGCAGCACCTGTGGCCTGCCTTATGGTGCCTGGCGCCGTGACTCACAGTCAGTGTCGGGTTTTCCACGATTGCTGTCCACCGAGCTCCTAGCGGATCCATGGCTATCACCTCTTCCTAGGTTTTGACTCACTGGAGTCCGGAGGCCCTGGCCCCACTCATTTTAAGTCTCTGGCTTTTCACCCACTGCCTGGCAGTTAGTGTTCCCAGAGGGCACGCCCGACAAGGACAGCCCACATGTGTGACCAGTCAGCGTTGGCGTGGGTGCTCGCTCCCGCTGGATCCTCACTGCTAGCTCATTTGTTACACAAGTGTTACGAGACAGCAGCTACCGGTATTCTCATTCACGGAGCAGAGAAACTGAGGCCCAGGCGGGAAACAGCTTGTTCACGGTTACACACCTGGTCGGTATTGGAGTTGAGAGTCGATCAGGGGAGGCTGCCCTGCTGCTTCCTGTGTAGCAGCAGCTGCAGCACAGAGTGGGCGTTCAACGGCGAGTGCCCGCCCCGCACGCGCGCAGCATGTCCTTAGGGAAGGTGGAGGAGGTGCTTCCGGCCTCTGCACGCGCTGTGCTGGCTATCTAGATGCCGGCGGGCAGTGGTGTGGACCAGCCACCAGCAGGACCAGTGTCACTGGTGCGTTTATCTCTGGAGAAGGCTCCAGCACCATGAATCTCTTACTGGCCTGGCCTGAACTCAACACTTGACTCTACACACAGCGGAGTATTGTCTGCAGCCAGCCTCCCCAGTCATGCCTGTGTGCCAGCAAGGGACACCTCGCCGGCACCCCGACCTCCTCGCCCATCTGCACCTTGCCCACTGTGGTCCTATGTGGGGAGTCCTTATGCCCCCCGCCCCCAGGTCACGCAGGCCCTCCTCTGTACGGCTATACCCCACATCCCAGCACGCATCTTCTATGAGTACATGTTACAACACAAGTGGGGGGTGGCAGGGGTTTTGGAGTCACTCTGTGAAAAATCTATTTCCCTGTCTGCAAAGTGGTCTCAACTAGCGTGGGCCTTAGAGGACTTTTGGGAGGACGGAGGGGAGGGATATGGAGTGAGCACAGGAGATGTGGATGAGGCCGTTTAGGCCACCCCGGCTCTTCAGGGTGTCCTCTGCACCCTGGGCTTCTCCTGATGCCTCTTTGTCATTCCAATGTGTGACAGAGCGCCTGGTTTCACAAACAAGGATCCACAAGCCAGCCTCGGTGAACCGCGCGGCGTGGGGCAGTGCTGGGTCGGACTGAGCGGCTGAAGCCTGCCCATTCACTGAGGCTTTGCTGCACCTGAATCCGGTGGCTAAAGGTGCCTGAGGCCCGCTCCTGATCCTCCAAGAGATGAGACAGGTGCCAGAGACACACGAGGCAGAGGGACAGCCCCGGAGCGCTGTCACCAGCAGCTCGGGACCCTCCGGGACCTTGCCCGGCTCCTCTTGTCCTCTCCCAGGGGATCTCTCCTTAGCACTCTGCTCTCCTTTTCTGCAAGCCCACCCCCCCGGACCCCACAGGGAGGGCCAAACGGGAAGAGAGACCCCCGACGCTTCAGCTCACCCCAACAGTCTCTTCGCTGCCCTCCCAGTGTTCGCGGGGCAGCAGGCAGCGCTGTCCCATTTTGCAGCCCGTGCGCGAGAGGCCTCAAGAATTAAGCCGGCGATTTCCCTCGCTCCAGCCTGCAGGGCAGAGAAACCTGGCTGCGGAGAACTAGGCCGCCAAAGCAGGCTTCTTCCTAACTCCGCAGCGCCACCTGCAGGGCACGCGGGGGCTGCACACAGGGCCAGGAGAGGACACCGATGTCTCCCCGAGGACAGAGGAGACTGATTCCAGGGAAGGGAACCAAAACAGCGTCCTGTGACCTTTCTTCTTAAAAGGAGCAAACTGAGACCAAGAAGAGGAGTTGCTCAAAGTCACAAAGTGGCGGCACACGCGACGCTGTGTGGTTACGATGCCCAGTGTGCTTGCCCTGTGGCCTTTTCTTTTGTTCTCCTTTTTCTCTTCCATTTCCTCCTCTTCTTCCTCCTCCTCATCCATCCATCCATCCACCCACCCCCCCACCCATCTATCCATCCATCCACCCACCCCCTCATTCATTCATTCGCTCATCTTTTGCCTAAGCACTTCCTGCATCTTGGCCGTGTCGTTCTTTGCCAGATAGAACCCTTGGTAGTTCTCTTCGTTGGTCTTTGGGGTGGTTGCCCCTCTATACATTGGCCTGGCTGCAGTGACATGCACCATGACCCCAAGTCAGGCACCCAGGACAGGGTGACCCCGAGGAAAGTACAGGAGAACGCCTGGTGACCTCCACTGAGCTGTGGACCTGGAGCTCAAGTCCAAACCCAGAGCTTAGAGCTTCAGGTTGTAATCACTGACGTATATCCACCTTTTAAAAGGTTAGGTCAAGAAGTCTCCGTGCTTGAGTAGACTTCTGCTTTTATTTCAATAATCCCTTTTTTCCTGTCTTGAGAGTGGTGTGGACTCTCTTCTGAGGTGCATTTCTTCTTTGATTTCAGAGAGATTGTACTGAGGTCCTGTTCCGTGGCAGGTGCTGTGCTAGGTGCTAGGGACAAAGGATGACCGTGCATAAGCAACAGCACCGTCTGGGAGGGGTTAGCACGGCCCATGGCAAGCAGCAAGGCACATTCTGGTAGAGATGCCACACAGTTCTGGGGCTCAGGCCGCCCTGCACTGGTGGGAACAGTACCTCACGGCTGTGCGGTGCGCTTCCTGTGTGACGGCGCATGGAATTCCTGATGGAGCAGGAGCAAACTTGGGCCAAGGTGAAGGAGGAAGGGCTGAGAAGCATCCCTCTTGTCTCTGGAGGACAGGGAGGCTTTGCTGAAAGGGTGTGGGTGGCTGAAGCTGTCAGAACTTTGATTTCTTGTTCTCCTCAGTGGGGAGGCTGCCGTCAAGTTTTGAGGAAACCTTTCTCCGCGCCTTGACCTACAGGGCAGGAAGTGCAGTTCAGTTTCCATTTTGCATCAGTCATCAAGTTGTTTCTTTTAAGTTCTCAGGAATCTCACCCTCGTTCTCTTTTTTTGGGGCCAGTGGGTAGTTTCTCTCTTTTGGGTGGCTGCTTCCTGAAATGAGAGTTCTCCAGCTCGGGTGACGTGGCCCAGCTCTGAGGAGCGAGCGTGGGCGGCCCTGCATCTGCCACAGGGCCTGTGGGCTGGAAGAAGAGGGAGTCCCCGACAGTCTGAGATCAGGTGCCGTCTTTACACAGCTGTGTCACACACTCACAGCCCTGTCACACAGGGCCCGGTGTACACATAACCTGTCCATTCATATGGTCGCATCACACTCATACACGCAACCCTATCATACGTGCTGTCTTCTCTACGCACTGCTGCCATACACGCAGCACTGTCACGCACAGCACTAATACACACATAGCTCTGTCACACATGGCTGGATATACACATCGCCTGGTCCCACACATGGCTCCATCACACACACGGCCCTGTCACACACAAGACCTTGTCGCACACACAGCCCTGTTTCTCTCATGCAAACACCTCTAACTGGAAGATGTGACCCAGAGAAGAAAAGTGAGAGATTTGTTCTTAGTTCTCAAGTATAAATTTATTATACAACAACTGTGGTTTTCCCTGAGGGTTCTCAATCAGACCTGGGGAGGGAGGGCAGGCCGCACATGCACACACGCCCTCGGCCAGGAAAAGGGTGAGGCCGGCCGGAGGCTCCAGCACAGCTGGCGAGGAGCAGCCTGAAAGCCGGGTAATGGGGTTGCTGGTGTCTGGGTCTCACCCCATAGTGATAAACAGCCAAGGCCCTGCAACCTCAGAGCGCATGTTCTGCTAGTGGCTTCGTAGACCATTCTTCAGCTTTCTGGACTCACAGAATCAAGGTCACAGGCTGATCATGTTCCCTGATGGTCTGCTAAGTGCCTGTTAAGCTGCAGCATGGCGAAGCAGCAAGATGGAGGGCCTGGTCAGTATCGTCCTCCCCCACAGATGGCAGAAGAGAACCCCTCCGCCGCACCCTCTGCTCCCCACGTGGGCTGAAGCCTCTCCAGGCTCTGTTCTCACACTAATGGAGTAGGAAGGGCCTGCCCAGTCATCTGCCCAGGGAGGCGAAGGGGTGAGGAGCGGGGCGGGAGGAGGCCCCTGATCTCTTGCACTGGGAGTCAGTGGGCCTAGGGGCCTTTGTTCTGTTCCATTTCCAGTATATTCTTGTACCTCCTACTAAGCGGAGTGCTTCTCTGGCCCAGGGAATGTGGGCTCCATATCCATTTGTCATTCTGGGTCAACTGGTTTCCAGCTGAGTCTAGCCAGAGGCAGACATTAGCAGGGTGCCAGAGGGCAGCCCGTGGGAGAGTCGGGATGCTTCTCCTTCCCCTCACCCCAAGGTGTTTCTGGCAGAGCTTTCTGCCGAGATGCTAGCGCCTGCTGCAGCTGGGCTTCTAGGCTGATCGCGTGCCCTGGGTGCGGAATTCGCCTCTTCCCTTTGTCCCACCAGCGCAGAAACGGCAGCCTCTTCCTGCCCTGTCCTTCCCGGAGTTGCCTCCCCACTCTCTGGCTGTTTCCAGCCTCTCCACCCCTCCTATTCT
Organism: Capromys pilorides; assembly: GCA_004027915.1. Lineage (NCBI taxonomy): Eukaryota > Metazoa > Chordata > Mammalia > Rodentia > Capromyidae > Capromys > Capromys pilorides. Next base: position 23,742 of record PVKN010004377.1, read on the forward strand.
CCACCGTAATACCCTCTTTTTCATATACTTAATGTTGTCTCCATGTACTTGGCTGGCTTGACAGATGCTTTTAAATTTTATTGGTTTTAGCTTACAGCAGCCGGCAGTAAAGATAATGATGATGAAGTTGCTGATGGTAACCCCTTCCTGGGTATAGAGCCTCACGTATTGCAAAGCCTTAACATGGGTTCCGTAATTTACATTTCATAATATCAGTATGATGCAAGAAAGGCGTTTGTCACTAATTCCATTTTACAGAAGAGGAAATGACTTCACGCAGCTCACACTGCTGGTGGGTCCCCTAAGGCCGGAGCCAGAACCCGGCTCCTCCTCCAGTTTCTCACCCACTTGGATGCTCCTTCACATTACCATCCCACTTCTCCCTTTAGCAAAGGGCCTCGGTGCTATTCCTTTCGGTTGGTGTTTGCTTGGGTGTGGGGCACAGACCACAGACCAAGGCAGGATGAGCTGTCCATTGCTCTGTGTGGGAGTCACCTCTCCAGCCCTGGGACCAAGTATGTGGCGTTTTATTCACAGTTGAAAAGAGGGAGGGTTTTTTTTTAGGCTCCTGGTTTCAGCCCGTGGCCAGTGGGCTGCCGTGGTGGGAGCTGCGGAATGCTCTTGCCTCGTGGTAGTCAGGATGGGTGTCAGAGAGGAAGGGACACATCCTCCAAGCCACTCTCAGAGTGACCTCCTTCACCTAATTAGGCTCTGCCTCCTTTGGATCTTGTCCAGCTGCCAAACTCATCAATGGATTTGAGCCCTGTGTTTCTCAGAGGTCTCCTCTCTGCCCTGGGTGGCCTCAGTTGCAGACACCGCTGCCCCGTGCTACAGGGTCTGGAGGAGAGGCTGTGCTGCTGCCGGTGTCCAGCACAACTGCATCACACCTCAGGGCAGCCGCAGGCCTGCGTGCACCACACGTGGCCAGTTTAACGGTTCACACCTCTCTGGCTCCGCCCCTCGAGCTCCACCTTGGTCCTCTGTCCCCGCTCCTCCAGTCACGTGCTGTATTTCGAGCCATGTCCGCCCCATGACTTGCATGAGGCTTTGGGGGTACAACTAGACACAAACCATAGCAAACCTCATGGCAATCACTTCCCCAAAGCCCATCAGTTCCGGACATGTGAGACTTTGGAGGGATGTTTTGGATGTCAACCCGAATAGTGCGTAATGAGTTACCCCGATATCTGGTCGCTTAAAGGAGCATCGTTGCTTCCTGTGGAGCAGTCCTCCACGCTCCGATGCCTTGCCCGCTCACCAGGGCAGGGGGTGGTTGCCCACCAGAAGCTCAGGAGCATGTCCAGCCCGGAGGGCGCTTTGTGGCCAGCTCCTAGTGCAGCTTGAGATGTGATGTGGCTTTTATAAGGTGTGGTGACAGTGAGGCCAGACACTACTGCCTAGGCAGGCTCATGAAGACACCCCAGTTCGTCCCGCCCCACCTCTGCACCACGTCTGGCAACACCGCGCCTGCGGCGCTTCCCCAGAGTAAGAATAACCATGAAAGGTGAGTGTCTTGGATCGATTCAGGACCTGCAGCAGGGATGAGTGCACGACTGAGGACACTCACGAGAGAGGCCGTCCAGAGCTGCTTCAGAAATGACAGCAGAAGAGCGCTTATACCAGCGGGAGGAAGACACCAAGGGCCGTTAGTGGCGCTGCATCTTCTACTGTAATGAATGTTTAAAAATGGAACCACCCAGTGTATTTTTGGGCCACACCTTGTGAGCTGATTTTGCTTGCCTGTAGTTAGGAAAGGCAACTCACTGTGTGTTCTCTTTTCATACTCTTCACTGGGCCTCGTGTGTTGTACTAGAAGGCCGGGTGACCCCTGAACCATAGAAACTTACCACGCTGTTAGCAAGAGACATACTTTATATTTTCAAGTCTCTCAGGACTGTAGCCTTTGGAGAGAATTTGGGCCACATTACCCATGCCACCTTCTGTTTTATCAGCTGCCAATAAGGACTGCTCTTCATTGTATACCTGCCTTGTGCCAATCCGTGATTAGTGCCTGTGATCTCTCGCTGTCTCAGTTCCGCTGTCTCAGTTAATTTTCTCTCATTGCTGGGACAAAGTACCTGGCATCCAAAATGAAAGAAGGGTTTACTAAGCTCACAGTTTGTTGAAGTTTCAGTCCTTGCTCAGCTGGGTCTAAAGCAGTGAGGCGCATGGCAGAGGGCAGCAGCTCAGGGCAGCAGAAAGCAGTCAAACAGCAAGAGCAAAAGGGAGGAGCAGCGTCAACAGCAGCAGATCTCACTCTCTTCCTTCTACCACATTCAGTCTGTCTCCTCGAAGGACAGGTGTACCTTTACACCCAGAATCCCAGCAGCACTCACCCCCAGAACCCCAGCATTGAGTCACGAATTAATCACAAACTCTAGAAGCCCGCCAGCCCATCACTACATGAGACTTTGAGGGGACAACTTGACACAAACCATAACACCTGCAAAGGCTCTCGCTCCAGGTGTTTTGGAGCCACTAGGAATGGCTTGTGCACTCAGGTCTGTCCTTGTCTTCAGGGGTGTCTTGTTTCTTCCTTCCCAGCCCCACTGGCTGCGCTGCTGTTTCTTGCCCAGCTCCTGGCAGGCTGATATAATGAGGGTCTAAGCTGGGCTGTGTCCCCACCCAGCGTCACTGTGTGCCCTGCTCACACAAAGAGAGTATCTCCCACGTTTGCATCTTGTCTGCCTACATTAGTTCCACCGAAGGACCACTTTGCCTCCCATTACTTAAGGAGATTTTTATTTTACTTTTCCTTAGTAGTCTACTTTCTATGCCCAGTACTAGCTCCAGGCCAGGTGGGAAGATACTCAGCACATTTGTATATAATATATAGTATACTGTATGTATATATAATACCACCTATATAAAATACTATACTTATAATGGAACTGCATGCAAGGTCATAAGAATCTCTAAAATAACAACACATGATTGCAAACCAATTACAACCTTGGTGGTGGTGAGTTGTGCTTTTGTCTAAGGTTATATCCTCTCTTCTTGGTGTTGAATTTGAATGCTATGAGCCTAGCATCATCTGCTGCTGAAGGTCTTCTCACAGATATTTAAGGTAAGATTCCCATTGTGATGGAGCTACTTTAGAACCCCAAGATTTTTTTTTTCAGTATTGGGGTTTGGACCTAGGGAATGTTGAAATACGCTCCCTTTTAAGCATTTTTTTTTTTAAATGTTGGGATAGAGTCCTACTAATTTGCCCAGAACAGCCTTGAACTTCGGATCCCTCTTCCTCTGCCTCCTGAATAACTGGAACTCTAGGCCTGCACTATTGGATCCTCCTGGTCACGAGAACCTTACTTCCCAGGGTTGATGCCATTCGAGAATTCCCTCTCTTCAGTTCTCTGCAGGAACCTGGCCTTTGTCCTGACCAATACAGTGTGGCAAAGGCACACTTTGGGTTCCTGTCCCTATCCAGGGATGTGAGGAGATCAGGCTAAATCAGATGCTATCTTTTCAGAGACCCTCTTGTGTACTGGTTGGAGCCAGTTCTATATTGACAGGGAACTGCGGGTGCCATCTAAGACACACGGCCTCTACCAACAGCCAGCAAGACTCCAGGGCTCTCATCAAGAGAACCACAAGGACTGAGTTCTGCCCAAGGCAGAATGGGCTTAGAAGCTGATCTCGCCCAAGTTGGGTTCCCAGATGAGAGTGCAGTCCCCTTGTCACTGGAATGGGGGCCTGGGGAGATGCAGGTAGACAACCCCATGAGGTCCCACTGCACCCCTGTCCTTCAGAAATGTGAAGGAATATATGCACACTGTGTCAAATCTTTTGGTTTGTGCCAGGTGTCATGTAGCAGTAAAGGAAGCCAAATATGTCCTCCAGAAAGCTCCTGTGAAAATGGAAAACAGCACTTTACCACACCCCAAATACGAGAATATGCTTTGTTTAAATTTGCCCACTTAGGTTCCAGATATCTATGTAAGAGCCTCCAAAGGCTAAACCTCTCCAGCTCAAATGGAACAAGCCTTGGTGGGAGAATAGGCCCAGTAGGACCTCCTCAGTGTCTGTATCAGGCGGCATCTGCAGAGCTAAGTCAGGGGCACTGTTTGAGGGAGATGAAGCTTATGATGAGGAGGAGGTGGGTGCCAGTGGAGCAGGGCATTGAGAAGACGCGCTGCTGCAGCTGAGGCCATGTGAGCTTCTGAGGGCTCCTTGGAAAGACTGCGGAAGGATCAGATGTATTTATTTATTTTTCCTTAAGTCTGTGAGTTGTAAGGTAAAGGGTCAAAGATTACACTGGGTGACCCTGAGTGACCCTAGAAGCAGTTTTCTTCCGGTCTTGGGTACCTCATAACTTATTCCAGAGATCTTGGCCTTGGGTGACCATAGGTTCGTCTAGGACTCACATCCTATTCTTGGCTGATAAGGTGAGAAAAACACTAATCTTGGGTACTGAAATTAAAGGTTTCCTCTAAGCCCAGTGATTATGATATAATAGAATTTTAATGCAGTCCTCTAAAAATAAAAAATGACATCAAACATTTGATGTCAAACAACGAATAAATTACCAACATTTTAAATAGAGGCCAGAGACAACCTTGCATTTCAATCTTGGCCTGAGGGGCCTTATCCTAGCCCCCCCACCCCACCCCAGTCACATGCACTAGAGACAGATGATATTAGACCCATTCTGCAAAGGGTGGGCCCGGAAGCTCTTGCAAACTCGAGGACAAGATGGAAGACTGTAATGCCTGGAGCCTTATGGGTGAGCGGAAGTTTGAGCTATGACTGAAAAAAAAATCACAGAACCTGGTAGTTGGGGTGTTGAGAGAGACAGAGAGGGAGAGGGAGAAGAAGAGAGAGAGGAAGAGGGAGAGGGAATAATCTGAGTGAGCCTCAGGTGGCATGGCTTGATGATCTTTGGTCTGAGGGGCAATGGTCACTGTGGCTTGGTAGCGTGTAGACTTGTCATCCCAAGGCGGGGCATGCACAGCTTGGGTGTTGTCCTTACTTCTGTAATTCCTGCCATTAATGAGTTGAGACCCTCTGGAGTTGCCAGGGCTGGACACCACCATCTTTTGGCAGAGGAAAGTGTTCATTGCTCTTCGATAAGCAAATCAAAATGGAGCTGGTATTGCTCTCTGTGACTGTCACAGTGTCACTGCTGTAAGAAGTGTCACTTGTGCTAGCAGTAAATGGACCCTTGTTAAAACAAGGCAGTGGTTGGCATTGCTAAAAGTAAAACTAAACTCTCTTGGCCCAGAAAAGAGAAAACTGGGAGTGAACTACTTTCTAGCCAGACTTTGGACAGAGAGAAAACGTTGGTATCCTTTCAGAGTTCAGATCTCTTGCTGATTTTTTCTAGTCATGCTGAGTATGTCAGAATGCTCACTGCAGCTTCACGTATGTACAACTGGATGTGGGGTAAGTGGTGGCCTCGTTCTGGAAGAGCCATGCATTGTAATGAGTCACAACCCTAAGAACTCTGGAAAAGTTCAAAATGATGACTAGTAGGATTTTGGACGCCTTCAGAAATGTTTGCATGTCTGGTGGTCAAGGTGCTCCGCTAGCTGGGATCCTAGGTTTGAGAAAATGCTGGTGTGGGGAGCCTCCCAGGGGATGCTGCATGTGGCAGATGCCACATGCCTGTGTCGGGAAAGGATCAGGGTGTACTCAGGGGCCAGCGGAGCCACTGAGGACCACACTGTGCCCCGGCGTTCCTACAGACATGGGCCCAGAGTTCCTCTAAAGACAGGGACTGCTGTGAGATGGGAGTTTAAGCCAGGCGGAGCCCTGGGACTCAGCAACTGATGTTATTTTGGGTTCCACCCTTTGCTGGCTGTTTGACTTCAGGCAAGGGACTTACTTAGTCACCAGGGAACCTACTTTTCTCCTCTGTAAAATGAGGATAATGAGACCCGACTCCTGCCTGCCTCACGGGGAGCAGGCAGCCTCCCAAGATGGCCTCCCAAAGCCTTTTGATGTGCTTGAGAGCATCTCCCTTAATTGCTCAGACAGGTGCTTAAGCAGCTGGGTGAAAGTTTTATGATTCAGGATTCCCACAGCCCATAATCTACAGACTCCTAGAAGCCCTCAGTGCTTGGCAGGGAGAGGTTGGGCCAGCGAGGGCTCTGCCAGGGCTTCAGCAGAGGTCTCCAGGGGTGTGGTCACGTGACAGGTGTTTCCCAAGGTGCTCTCTCAGGGGCCTCAGGAGCCCACGCAGGGCTCTCCAGCGCCCAGGGAGCCCTTTCCCCTCTCCACCCGCGCTTGTCTGCGCAGCCTGGAACTCTACGAATGTGGCAGTGCCTCTGGACTTCTGCGGTGGCCGGATGGGCCTGCTTTCTGCCCTCTGGGTCAGCAGCGCACAGCTCTCTCCGCTCTTGGCAGCACCACTTCTGTTTCCTGAAGAGGCTCCAGCTCCCGTCCTCCTCTCTCTCCACTCCCACCACACTGTAACCTGATAAGCAGGGGCGCACTGCTCCCTCTTTCAAGCCCCTCAGAACCCCTGCTTTGTCCACAGAAGAACTGCTGAACAAAGGAACTTCATATTTCAAGCCCTGCCCTTTTCCCTAACTCAAAATTTGTTCCCAAGTTTCCTCTCCTCTGTCCCTCACCCTTTCCCGAGGTTTATTACCCAGTCAAGTATCCCACTTACATGTGTTTATCACCTCCTACATGCAGGTGCTGTGTTTGGCTCCGGGGAACAAAGTTAATGTTCCGGGTTCCATGAAGGTACAGCCTGCTGGGAGACGTGGGAACGCGAGCTGGCTGGTGGGAGTGTGCACCTCCTGACAGGAGCTGTCATGCAGGAGGAGTGTGTCTCCAGGAGTCAGTGTGTGTGTGGGACCCCTCGTCTGCCCAGAGTGAGGGACAATGCCCACCATTCAGAAGGACGCAGGGTGCAGTGTGACGAAGGGCCTGGGCCTGGGGCAGAGTGGGGAAGACATGGCTGTGAGTGTCCCAGCAGTAAGGACTTGGGTGTATGAGAGGATTCGGAGCCAAAAACGCCCTAGTGGGCTTTGCTAAGAAGCCTGGGTTTGTTCTCATGAAAGAACCATAGACGACAGGGGATGTGGTCACACGCTCCTGGCGAGGCCGTCTGCTGAGTCCCTGGTTCTGCTAGGCCTGGGCCCGGCCTTCCGAGCTCTCCTTCCTCCCTCTTGTCACACTGTGCTCCCTGGCTACGGCTCCACCCAGTTGGCCTGTTTGCCTTCGCGCGCCCTTTTTTGACGCTGTCCTGAATCCCAGGGTTGGAATTAGAGTCCATCGCTTATACATGATCATTTCTCCTCTGCTTCTGTACATGTTGGTTGCACCAGTGCGTTGCCCTTGCAGGACGGAAAGCTCGCCGAAGCCGTGTTTCCTCTGCGTCTTCCTCAGCGCTCGCCATGCCGTGCCCCTAGCCAGGCCTTCCCGCAGGCCCTGGTCCCTCTGCTCATTAGCGCTGTGATCTTGGACAGGTCGGCCACTCCATCTCTGAGACCTGGAGCTGTCTCATCTATAAAGTGGAAGCAATGATTTTTATTGCATAGAATAATTGTGCAGATTAAGTTGAGCACCTCATTAATACTTAATGAACATGCGTTGCTCGCCTGCCTTTGGTGTTCGCCTCAGCGATTGCTGCAACATCTTGGGAGAGCATCTTGGAGGCGAGGGCACCGCCCTTTCCCATGGACCCAGAGGACATGCAGGGTGCATGAGCAACACTGTCTGCGAGGCTGGAGGAGCACCCGGGAAGGGAGGCAGGTTCTCCACTTCCTCGTGTGGAGGCTGGGTAATCCAAGTCAGTGGTTGCCACCCACTCTAATCTGCTTATTTCTTTGACACCTTTTCATGCCACAGTCATCCTTAATGTAAACAAAAAGAAAGAAAACGTTGGATATAATTGGGACCCCACCCCCACCCCCCCAAAATTAAATGAAGCGAGTCTCCTCATCCAGGATTGCGCCTTCAAGCGAGAAGCGCTCTATGGGAAGAAACAGCCGTGGCCTGGGAGCTCCGCCCTTTTCTGTCTGGTTGCTGCCCAGCCTGCACCCAGAGCCCGTGCTGGGCTTCAAGGGGTGCTCTGCCTGGTTTGTCGTCCTTCTCCCCATCAGCAGCCTTTTTGCTCCCTTTCTCCTCCTCATCACTGCCATCTAGGCAAGAGCAGGACAGTGCCCACCTGCTGGCCTCCCACGATGCTTTGCACCCACCCAGTGCACATGTGCAGCCTTGGAGGTTGATGCTCTGTGCTTGCACAAACTTAATTCCTAGAGCAGCCCCAGAGGAGGCCGATATTGCAGTCGACGCCAGCTTCACTGATAAGCAAACTGAGGCACAGAGAAGTAGGGTGATTCTGGGGAGTTGTGCTGGGAATGTGCAGGCCTAGGGCAGACTCAGGTGTCTGAATCTGAAAAGCATTATTTGAAGAGAAGTCAGCCTTGTGCTCCAGCAGCCCTCTTTGGTGTTCAGCTGACAATGCCATCATGAAATTGAGGGAATCTTTTTAAGCATCAGTGGAAACCAGTTGTCTCCTTTTCTCCTTCCTTTGTCTTAGAGCACACACATGTGCCTTGTGTGTAGAGGTGTTGCTGTGAGAGGAAGGTCTAGGGGGCACAGAAAGACTGGCAAGAAGCTAAGCATTTGCCTTGTAATGCTGTTTGATTTCTGGAATATTCCTCAGGTGATCTCACCATTTTGCCTTGGCTCCCAAGGATAATCTTCTTTGTCCCTCATTAGAAGTACTGGGGACAATCTGTCTCTGTCTCTGTCTCTGTCTCTGTCTCTGTCTCTGTCTCTGCCTCTGCCTCTGCCTCTGCCTCTGTCTCTGTCTCTGTCTCCAGTCCCTCCACTTGTCTCCCATTTTTACATGAGAGGAGCAGAAGCGTCGCCATTTTGGCTGTCTCTGGAGGCATGGGTGTCCCTGGATGGCGTTCCTCTACTGAGCAGGTTTTAAGCCTACGTGGCTCTCCCTTTGGATCGGCCTAGGCTCAGGGGACCTTTATTTTTCATGCTTTAATTGCCTTCTCTTCCCCTGCAGGTGCTGCAGGAAAATTGTTGGCTGGAGAACAGAGGCGATCTTTTTTTTTCTTCATTCAGCCTTTTAATTAATTAAACACACACACACACACACACACACACACACACAGGACAAAAGCAAAACTTTAGTCTGGCAGGGCGTGAAAAGTTTAGGAATCTAAGAGCGTATGTCAACAAATCTGTTTCCCCACAAGACCTTCTCCACAGTCTTCCCAAGCTGATATGTGGCCTGGCCTGTGTGCCTGTGTGGCTGGCATTGTCTTCTTAACACTTTGCCAACAAGTGTCTCTCTTGGGAGTGTTTCACACAGCCCAGAACAGCGGGCTTTCCTTCCCTCTGAGCAGAAGGAGGCAAAGAGAGGCTTCCTTATGATTCGATTCCTGAGACATAGCCTGGTCATTGCTTGCCTGGGGACAAGGTGACCTGCCTCCTTCTTTTATATTTGAGATAATTGACAACAAGTGACATTCAATTACTCTTTCTTCTTTTTTCATTTGGAGCCCCTGGGATCTCAGTTTCCTCTAATTTTCTGACAGATTTATTACAAAGTAGGAAGCATGGAAAAGTCACAAGATTTACCACAAGATATAAAGACTTGGAAGAACACTTCTTTTCCCTCTCTTTCTTGTAATGGACAAAAATTATCTCCTGACAAAGTGGGAGCTCTGGCCTTGGGGCATTGTGCTCTCCTAGTCAGAGTTTGTCAAACCCTTATTTTTCTCAAAGGGAGGATGGACTGTCGGGGTGGCAAGTGACCAAGCAAGTTGGTCTCCAATGCAGGACTTCCGGGTCTGGGTGCCTGTGGGGCACAGAGGCCACGAGAGCTCCAGTGCCTCAGCCTGTGAGTGCTGTGTGCATGAGATTCCTTGGGAGTGCATCAGCAGGGCTGGAGTGGACATTCACACTCCACTCCCCCACCTGTTTGCATCTGAATCCCAGGAAGGGGCCTGATGCATTGGGATTTGTTTTACAAACACTCACTAGTGATTCTAATATATGGTATGCACCACAACTCCAAGGGGTCTCCAATCCTAAAGCTTGTTCTGATCCAGCCAAATAAGGTTGATATTTTGATGTCTACACATAGTGTGGAAGGAACTACACATAATTCCTCCTACTTATTACCTAGTGGACCCAAG
>PVKN010004378.1:0-33725 GCA_004027915.1 Capromys pilorides
TTTTAAATTGTCTTTAAAAAGTACATGGAAGAGGGGCTGGGGAAATAGCTCTGTAGCACAAGTGCCTGCCTGGCAAGTGCAAGGGTGTTTGAACTCTGGTCCTACAAAAAAAAAAAAGTACATGGGCCTGAAACAAAAAATGGCCTTTTAAGAAAATTCTTCACAACTGGATTCTGCGTATTATATTCATTGGTACCATGGAAATCTTTGGCAAGACATTTATTAGCTATTGGCAGAGTCTGACCAGTAGCACTTGGTAACTGCTCTGTGATAATCTTGAGCTGGCATTCATTCCAACTACCACAGCCAACTATTCATATTCCTTTGCCTTCTTAAAACCTTCTGAAAGTATTTTTTCATGAAACAAATAATGTGACTTGTGGAATTGTATCCCAGTTATACAATCACTTTTTCTCACTGAACCACCTTTATTCTTGGTCTGATTTGATTATTTTTCTCCTTCATGCTGATTATATAACGTTTTTGCTCTCAAATGCCAAGGAAACATCTTCATAAAAGAGAAAATTATTTGAGATGTTGCCTTCAGCAAATTAGGAAGGCATTGTCCCTCAGAGCTCTTTTCCCAAAATTATTTTTTGTTCCTGAGAGCTATATTTCTGGCTTATTTCTCCGGTTGTGGATTCATAGAAAATATGTCTGCAAATAGAGGTTCATACATAGGAAACTAAATTAAAATTAGTATGTATAAAAACTTTAGTGCCCGAGGGCCAGCCAAATTGCTGTGCAGATTAAAGTGCCTGCAAGCAGGTGCAGGGGCTGCAGGCCTAACATGCTGATTCTACCCCCAGGGTATACTGAGACAGCAGCTGAGCCTGGGTGTGGTGGCCCACGCCTGTCATCCCAGCTCTTGGGAGGCTGTAAACAAGCGGATCACAATGAGTCTGATCTATCAGTGAGACCCTGAACACGAATACCTTGTTGACCCTTCCCTAAAGTACAAAAAATAAATAAATAATGAAAACTTTAGTGCCCTATTTCATTTTTAGTATGTCTGTCCACTTTTTACTACTGTTCTTAGTAAACTGATGTGGCCAGGGACAGATTAGTCAATTTCCCCCAAAGGTTTGAACAACACGTATGGGAGCCAATGGATTGAGTAATTTTAAATTCTTTTTTCTTAAGGAACTGAACACTAAGATAAAGAGACTATCTTCAGTGCTGGTGTTTCCAGCAAAACCAAGGCATGAACATGCCAATGTTCTGCTAACAAAAAAAGTGAATCCTAAGTGCTTTACTTCATTCACATGTGCAGTGAAATACTGATTATATCTAAATAAGACTAAAATGCTGAATATTCAGCCACTTGCTGTTGCTGAAGTTTTTGTCTTTTCATGTTTAGGTGGTTACTGCATAGCACAGACTACCTTTCAGAGTCTTAGTACAGTAATGCCTCATTCAGACTCTGGATGCTGAGAAGGTCCAGGTTCTTATCAATGCTTTGCTTTTTGCTTCTATAAGCATTGTACCCCTTTGCTTATGTCAAAGCATGAGAGGGGCTGCATCCTACCTTTGGAGTGGGCATGCAAGAGCTTGCTATTTGTGCAGCCTGCCACCTGGAGGAGTATTGCTTGGCTGTACTCTTAAAGGTAGCAGTTTTCTTGCTGAAAATCTAACTTCCCTAATTTTGGGGGCTTGTTTTAGGTTATCCTACTCAACCAGTAGAACAGAGGCCACTTCAGCAGATGCCTCCTCAACTCATGCAACATGTGGCACCCCCACCACAGACACCACAGCAGCAGTCACAGCCACAACTTCCTCAACAGCAGCAGCAGCCACTGCCAACTCCCAGTCAACCCCAATCTCAGCAGCAGCAGCAGCAACAGCAGCAGCAGCAACAACAACAACAAATGATGATGATGCTCATGATGCAGCAAGATCCCAAATCTGTTAGGCTTCCAGTCTCCCAAAATGTCCATGCTCCGAGAGGCCCTCTGAACCCAGACTCCCAGAGAATGCCCATGCAACAGAGTGGCAATGTACCTGTCATGGTCAGTTTGCAAGGACCTGCCTCTATACCACCATCACCTGATAAACAAAGAATGCCAGTCCCTGTGAATACTTCTTTGGGAAGTAACTCAAGAAAGATGGTGTATCAGGAGAACGCACAGAATCCTTCTAGCTCGCCACTAGGGGAAATATCGTCACTTCCTGAAGCAAGTGGCTGTGAAGTACCATCTGTCTCTGGGGGCCCAAATAATATGCCTTCACATTTAGTAGTTTCCCAGAACCAGTTAATGATGGCAGGGCCCAAACCTGGACCATCCCCCCTTTCAGCAACTCAAGGTGCAACTCCCCAGCAACCTACTGTAAATTCCCTGCCTAGCTCCCATGGCCACCATTTTCCAAATGTAGCTGCCCCATCCCAGACATCTAGGCCTAAGACACCAAATAGAGCCAGCCCTAGACCCTATTATCCTCAGACACCCAACAACCGCCCTCCCAGTACAGAACCTTCAGAAATCAGTCTGTCACCAGAAAGACTCAATGCTTCCATAGCAGGACTCTTTCCTCCACAGATTAATATTCCTTTACCTCCTAGGCCAAATTTAAACAGGGGATTTGATCAACAAGGCTTAAATCCAACAACTCTAAAGGCCATTGGTCAAGCACCTTCAAATCTTACCATGAATAATCCTTCCAATTTTGCCACCCCACAAACTCACAAATTAGATTCTGTGGTGGTGAATTCTGGGAAGCAATCTAATTCTGGAGCAACAAAAAGGGCAAGTCCAAGCAACAGCCGCAGATCTAGTCCTGGATCTAGTAGGAAAACCACCCCAAGTCCTGGGAGGCAAAATTCAAAAACCCCTAAACTTACACTGACCTCTCAAACAAATGCAGCCCTGTTGCAGAATGTCGAGTTGCCAAGAAATGTATTGGTCAGTCCCACTCCTCTGACTAATCCTATCAACAGTGGGATGAATCCTCAGAATCCCACTGTACCTGTGGCTGCAGTGGAGGCTGCTCTTGAGGACAACAAGGAAAGCTTGAATGTGCCTCAGGATAGTGATTGCCATAATTCCCAGAGTAGGAAGGAGCAGGTAAATGTTGAATTAAAAGCGGTCCCTGCCCAAGAAGTTAAAATGGTTGTCCCTGAAGATCAGTCCAAAAAGGATGGGCAATCTTCGGAGCCTAACAAACTTCCCAGTGTTGAAGAAAACAAGAATTTGGTGTCTCCTGCCATGAGGGAAGCACCAACATCATTAAGTCAACTTCTTGACAACTCTGGAGCTCCTAATGTGACCATTAAACCCTCTGGGCTTACAAATCTGGAAATAACACCTCCAGTAGTTTCAGGAGAGGACCTTAAGAAAGCATCTGTCATTCCTACTCTGCAGGATCCGTCATCTTCTAAAGAACTCTCTAATTCACTAAATTTACCTCACAGTAATGAGCCAAGTTCAACTCTTGTGCATCCAGAATTGAGTGAGGTCAGTTCTAATGTTGCACCAACCATCCCTCCAGTAATATCAAGACCTGTTAGCTCTTCATCCATTTCCACTCCCTTGCCCCCAAATCAAATAACTGTATTTGTTACTTCTAATCCTATAACCACTTCAGCTAACACATCAGCAGCCCTGCCAACTCACTTGCAGTCTGCATTGATGTCGACCGTCGTCACAATGCCCAATGTCGGTAACAAGGTTATGGTTTCTGAGGGACAGTCAGCTGCTCAATCTAATGCCCGCCCTCAGTTCATTACACCTGTCTTTATCAACTCATCCTCAATAATTCAGGTTATGAAAGGATCACAGCCAAGCACAATTCCTGCAGCCCCACTGACAACCAACTCTGGCCTGATGCCTCCCTCTGTCGCAGTTGTTGGTCCTTTGCACATACCTCAGAACATAAAATTTTCTTCAACTCCAGTACCACCCAGTGTCCCCTCTAGTAGTCCTGCTGCAAACATTCAGCCAGGTCGACCCTTAGTCCTTAACTCACGAGCCACTCCTGTTCAGCTTCCTTCCCCTCCTTGTACATCTTCTCCAGTAGTCCCTCCTCATCCCCCTGTCCAGCAGGTGAAAGAACTGAATCCAGATGAGGCTAGCCCTCAGGTAAACATCTCAGCAGATCAGAGCACTCTGCCCTCTTCACAGTCATCCACAGTGGTTTCTCCCTTGTTGACCAATAGTCCAGGCTCCTCTGTCAACCGGCGCAGCCCAGTGTCATCCAGTAAAGGCAAAGGCAAAGTGGACAAAATTGGCCAGATTTTACTCACCAAGGCATGTAAGAAAGTTACAGGCTCTCTTGAGAAAGGGGAAGAACAATATGGTGCAGATGGAGAGACTGAAGGCCAAGGGTTAGATACCACAGCTTCTGGGCTCATGGGAACAGAGCAATTGTCCACAGAACTTGATAGTAAAACCCCAACACCCCCAGCACCTACTCTGCTAAAAATGACTTCTAGCCCTATGGGCCCTGGCTCCGCCTCAGCAGGACCCAGTTTACCTGGTGGCCCTCTTCCCACCAGTATTCGCTCAATAGTAACCACTCTGGTACCTTCTGAGCTCATCTCCACGGCGCCAACCACAAAAACCAATCATGGTGGTATAGCATCCGAGCCACTTGCCGGTGGCCTAGTGGAGGAGAAAGTGGGATCCCATCCAGAGCTTCTGTCCAGCATAGGTACGTACTTGAGCTTGACATCTTCCCATGTCAGAGTTTTGATGACCTATTCACAAAAGAGAAAGTAAACAATGGGTTAAATGGCAGTAGTAATAGTCTTTATTGAAAGTATACTGGGAAATATGCTTTTAAATCACATGTTAAGTTTACATTCACATAGTTTTTAGCTATAATGACATTTCTCAGAAATAATAACTTCATTTTTATCTGTAAAAGTTTTTCAGTTTGCATGTTTTCATACACTATTTCACATCAGCTTTGTACCAGCCACGTCAGGTAGTGTTACCCTGTGCTATAGATGAAAAGATTGAAGTTCAGGGAAGTTTGATATTTTGTTCAGTCTGTACTGTGAGTCTCTTGCTGAACATCATTCTGTAAGTGTAAACAGCTTTTGCAAGTTCTGTTTACTGTGATGAAGACTTGCTGCAAACTTTCAAGGCAGGTTCTCATATCCCCATTCTCATTGTACTGTATCTCAGGAACCTTTTTTCCCTGCCATCTTTTCACTCCATAGAAGAGCTTTCCAGACTGGGTATGGTGTTGCATGCCTGTAATCTAGCATTCCAGGAGGTTGAGGCAGGAAGATCTCTGCAAGTTTGAGGCCAGCCTGGGTTATAAAGTTAGTTAAAGGCTACCCTGAACTGAACTGCATAGCAAAACTCTTATCTCAAAAAGACAAAAAAAATTGATGATAATAGACATGCAAGAGTCAAAGTGGTAAAGAATCAAGCTTGAGATCATAACACCAGCATTCACCAGTTGAATGGACTGGGGCAAGTTACTTTATTATTCCATACCTTAGTTTCTTCCTCTGTAATATAGGAACAATAGCTATAAGTTATCAGTGAGATAATGCATGTAACATGCTTAGTGCAGTGTCTAGAATATAGTAATTGATCAATAAATGGTAAAAAGTTATTACTAATTTCCTTTTTTAAATGTTTGTAAATTGGTCCATTCTGTTCATGGCTGTTTAGCTCACAATATTGTTAAGGTTGGGCTAATCTGCCCCTCCTATGAAGTTTCAGTGGTCCAGAAGCTCCCTTTCCCTGGATGCAAGTCAATATCACACTTCACAGAACTGGAAAACCTCTGCAGTATCCTAGGCCAACTATAATACTCATTTATACAGCTAAAATGCTTTGAATACATAACACAGTGGTAAGCACACAGGAGAAGCAGAATAAAACACAAATTTCAGGGCATGATTAGAGTTCAAATTTTACCTCCATTGGCCACCAGTACAGTTGGGTAAATTTCTTACACTTTACCTGCAAAATGGAAATTATAATCCCACTGCCCAGAATTTATACAAAGATTCAGTGAAGGGGCTTAACCCTGGTGGCCAACGTACTGCTTCATGCAGAGCTCTGGAGAAGTTAATCCCTTTCTCCCCTCTGCTTCTTTACCTCAGTGTTAAAGAGATACAGGAAAAAAATAAGGCTTATAAGTAGTTTTCTTCTCTTACAAGAAAGAGACTTCACGGGTTAGGGCTCAGTTTCTGATTTAAGTTCTGTTGATATAGGTGACCCCCAAGAATTAAAAACAAAACAGGTGTAAGTTAAATACATTCTCTGCCATTAAATATTTTTCGTTTCTGCTTACCTTTAAGGGAATTTTTCCCTCTGGTACCAACAGAAAAATGATAAAGTGATTAAAAGATACTTTTATTTGGATCATGTATTATACTAGAGAAACATGGAACTTTGGGAAGAAGTTGGAAAAAGTTCTCGATTTTAGTTAAGGCCACCCAGTTTACTTATAGTGATTGTTTCTATTCTTTTTCAAGGGACTTCTGTGCTTTTACCTTGAAAATGAGAAACCAATACTGAAGTTAAAAGTAGAAATTAAGGTATAGTTTTAAGCTTTATCAGATAAGCATCCAAAATAAAGTCTTAAAAGCAAATGCATTATTGCTAGTTTCATTAAGTAGGAAGAAAAATCTACAGAATTTAGTACACTAACATGTCAAAATGGGAAGATGTAACCTTGAGGGACTATGGCATATCTTTGCCTGTCATCTTTACTGTGTGATCCAGGAAGATTCTGTGCTAGAGTATATTATGTATTTATATTCTATTCCACAAATATAAGTTCTTTCTGTCCTTTGCAAACTAATTCTTATACTTCTATGTTTAATGTACCATCAGGTTTCTCATCTTAGCATTGATCTTCTTTGCTTTAGACTCCCATGGCACTTTATATATCTCCTTCATAAGACATCACAGACATTTCAGCTAACTACATGAATTTACCTTTGAATACTAGATTGAGTCCCTGAAGAAGGGTACCGTTTGTTCTCTAAAGATGGCTGGCACCATGCCTTGTGCTTAGAAAGTTCTTACTTGTAACTATTTGTTAGGCAAGTAGGTGAATGACATCAGATCTATTTATTCATTAACTATGAATTGTATATCTGCTTTCTACTCATTACTCTTACTGGGTACCGTGTAAAAATATGAAATTATATGGTTGTTACAGTTTTCAGTAGTATATAGTCTTAGAAATAGAACAAATTTTAAAATGCTAAAGTGAATGAATGCTATAGTCATCTCTATAAGTGGCTTGGGTTGCCTACTAAATCATGTTTTTGGAGTTTTTAAGTGTAGTGTTCAGAAATTGATCCTCAAAAAGCAACATATGTTAGTACTATCATTCCAGTGACCATTCCCATCCCTATTTCTATGGACCTAGAGAAGAAATAAATGCCTCTGAGTGGTAGTTTCTGTCACTGTTACAGCATTTGATGAAATTTTTAAATGTACTTGTAATTTTAATGTCAGCTTCAAGTATTGCCCTGGAAGAGTATGTGTTTCAGAAATTCCTTAGTCCTTGATTTAGCTAAGGTTTTCCATTTTATTTAGAAAAGAAAGTAAAAGGTCTGTAATTTTTTTTCTTGTCTTAGCCCCTTCTCAGAATTTAGTCCCAAAGGAGACTACAGCTACAGCACTGCAGGGCTCTGTTGCCAGATCAGGTAAGACACACTTTGGAAAAACTTTGTGGCACAGGATAGGTCACATGTAAAGGAACTACTGATGTCCTCAGTATCACATGTTCTCATGCCAGTAAGTGGCTGGGGCTATCTTATAATTTGTCTCCAAACAGACTTAAGTTGTGTGGCAGAGTTTGTGCAGTGCTCTTTGAAGTTATTTTTCTCTAGCCAGCTTGCTCTCTTGTACATATGAAGTGTCAGCCAGAAATTCAAGAAGGTCATCTCAGGCTGGTGAGATAGTTTAGTGGACTAAGTGCCTGCTTAGGCAAGTTCAGGGACCAGAGTTCAATTCCTGATCCCTGGTGCCATATGCCACACTGGCCCCACTCCTGGGCACACTAAGCTGATCACTGTGTCCAAGCCTGGTGGTACACACCTGTAATCCCAGTGCTGGGGAGGCTAAAAACAGGAGGATCACTATGAGTCCAAGCTTCATAGTGAGACCCTGTACCAAACACATTTTTAAAAAAAGGTCATCTCAGTCTGTCCGCCCAGCTGTGGGTTGTTTCCATTGCAGAGTTTGCCCGATTACATACGTAACCTTGGTACCCTTAGCTGGCAGGTGAGAAACTAACATACAGTGACTTACCATGCTGGTAAGCATGAATACATCAAGATGATTACACTGTTATGCTTCTTCCACCAGAGTGGAGGCTCATTCACCGAACCTCTGCTGCAGTAAGGTATCCATTCCTGTGGGGAAAGCAGTCATTTCAGTTATCTCTGGATGACATTAAGTTTCTCCACATGACTAAGATATTGTAAGTAGCAATGGGAATGATGTTTCCGGATGGAGGAGTTTATGGTAATCTGACAGATCACTGCTATGGGATGATGCTGGGTCAGCTCTGAACACAAAATCTTGATGGCAGTCACAACACTTGTTCTGCCTTTATAGATTACATTGCCAAAGCAGATGAATATCACAAAGTAACATTTAGTATAGAGTTTAGTCTTGCCTACCTCTTTGTCCTTGGGAGATATCAAGAGATACAGATATATATTACTGGAGATTATATATATATATGAATGACTGGTTCTCACAGAGGTTAGAGTATTGAATGCACGTATTTGGAAAAAATATTTTTTTTATTTATTTCATACAAGGTCTAGACTTGAGTGATCCTCCTATTGCAGCCTCCCCATCACTGGGATTACAGGCATGCACCACCATGCCTGGTTTCGGGGTCAGAGATTGAACTTGGGTCCTTGTGCTTGCTAGGTAGGTGCTTAGTAGTAAAAGTAATATAACCAATAAAAGTAAAGTATAATTTATGATTATTTTAAAACCTACTTTCAGGAAACTATAGTTGTACAATGTATAGGACCTTGTACTATAGACTCTGGAAATAATCAGCCCACTGGAAAGAATCATGGGCTGCACACCTATAATCCCGGCATTCAGGAGGCTGAGGCAGGATCACTAATTTTGAGGCTAGCCTGGGCTATATAGTCCAAGGCCAGCCTGAAATACATAGTGAGATCCTGTCTCAAAAAAAATAATATATGATAATGAAAGCATTTCATCCACCCATATTGTTTCTTTTCTACCAGTTGCCTACATGATAGGTGGATATTTAAGAAAGGTAGGGAAGGAGCAAATTATTCAGGAAAGAGGTCAGATAAAACTTTTTTTATAAATAAAAAGACCAGCTAAGGCAGGTGAGGTAGTTCAGCAGACTAAACATCTGCTTAGGCAAGTGTAGGGACTAGGGTTCAATCCCTGGCACCACATGCCATCTCTTCCCTATCTTCAGGCATACTGAGCCATCACCAAGACCAAGCCTAGTGGTGCACACCTGTAATCCCAGCACAGGGGAGGCTGAAAACAGGAGGATCACTGTAAGTCTGAGCTGCATAGCTAGACCCTGTACACAATACATTAAAAAAAGAAAGAGTACCTAGAAAGGGCAAAGAAATTTCTAATTTCCTGCCCCAACTCTACTCTGAAAAAATGGACTTTACCAGTATTATTTTTCCTTTATCTCAAAGTAACTACCTGAAGAATCCTGTTCATTTTTAAAGTTTGGTTTGAATGAACCTCTAAAATATCCTCAGAGCCATCCACTTATATGCATTAGCTGTAGTAGTGTTAAAATCTTAAAAGCATTAAATTTTACCTGACTTTAAAAAGCAGACAAATCCAGGTTAGCATTTCTTTTTACTTCAGCCATTTTATTCTTGAGCCACATTACCTGAATATTTGTGCTGTAGCGGAGACAGCAAAAAAACAAAGTCAGGAAACTGGTATTATTTCCTAAAGAGGAGTTTTCAAGTTTTGTGGGTTAGATATAGAGAGCTAAGTAGCCACAGTTGAGATATACATTTTCCTGTGCCAGCATCTAACGTTAAAGACAGAATAGTTCAGCCTCCTAATGGAAAGCTCCATGAACCGTGATGATAGCACTAATAACAGCTAACTAATATTGAGTAATTACTAAGTGCTAAGAACTGTACTGAGATATTTATATGCATTATCTTCATCTTCTTAACTTTGAAGTGAGTAGTTATCTCTTTTTCAGATAAGAAGTTAAGCACTGAAAGGTCAAGTAATTTGCTAGCTATATAATGAGTTAAAGGCCAGCCTGAACCACATATTAAGACCCTGACTCAAGAAACAAACAGATAGCTCAGCAGCTTAAGCACCTGCTTGGCAAACACACAGTCCTGAGTTCGACCCCTGGTACCAAAAAAAGAAACAAACAGAAAGTAACTTGCCCAAGGTCTCATGACTAAACAATGAGATCAGAATTTTAAGCCACCCCACCCCTGGGGCCTTCTGATACAGTGATTGAGACTGGACCTGGTGGTGCACACCTATTATTCTGGAGCTTGGAGACTGAAAACAGGAGAATGGCTACAAGTCTGATCTGTGTAGTAAGATCCTCTAGGTTCTGTGCTGAATACATTTAAAAAAGTGGGGAGGGGCTGGGGAGATAGCTCAGTGGAATAAGTGCTTGCCTGGCAAATATAACGTCCTGAGTTCAATCCCTGGTACCACCAAAAAAAATTTTTTTTTTTTTTTTTTTTTTTTTTTAGCCAACCAGGTATAGTGGTACATGCCTGTAATCCTAGCCTTTGGGAGACTGAGGCCAGAGGATCAGCACAAGTTTGAGGCCAGCCTGGACTCCTTAGTTCAGGGCTAGCCTAGAATATACAACAAGACTGTCTTTTAAAAAATCTACTATAACTTCACCGTCTTCAAGGACATTAACATGTACTCAGTAGACAACTTAGATGTATCATTGAGTATGGTGTACTAATTTCCCTAAAGAGGAGGTGCAGTACAGTGGGAGGTCAGAGGCAGGAGAGACACGTACTATCTAATGTATCACTAATGGCCTTCGTAGAAGCTGGAACTACCTAAACATGTACAATAAAAGAAGAAAATGTTTTTCTGCTGGTCCTGAGAAGTTTCTGGTAAACTTAACAGGGTGCTCATTGGTGCAAAATTCTGCTAGACAAATTATCAAGATGGTCTTTTCTTGGAGGACATCACTGAAAGATTGAGGAAGGAGAGGAGCATAAAGGAGTCTGTGGGCAGTATCTCAAAACAAGGATCACTGTCATCTGAAACTCAGAGTTGTTTGAAGGAACATGCATCTCTTAACATGTTAAAAACATGTTTGAAGACTGATATCTCTAAAAAGGAGTAAAGAGTGGAGATGTTTTAAGAGTGAAAACAGTTTCTTATATATGAAAGAAGAGATCTGTTTTACTAACCTTGTTGTAGCTGGGTAACATATAAGCTAAGCAGTTGAATTTAGCTCTGTTGATCTGAACAAAATTATTTCACAGTGTGAAGTAGAAATAAAAATAAGCCAAGTAAGTGTCTTATGTTCCCCAAAAAACCAAACTGGTTTAGTGCTAACTTTGTCTCCATACCATGTAGAGTGAGACTCCTCCTAGACAGAGATATGTTACCCTAAGTAAGGCATTTAGAGTTCTCAGAAGGCACCTAGCTTCTTCCTGTGGCCATGTACAGTAGCAACTTCAACATCTTACTTCAACATCTGTCCTTTGTATTTTTTACAGAACTAGAAGTAAATGCTGCCATCATCTCTGGACAAAGGTAAGATGATATTTCTGCAGACTTGACATTGGCCTCTTTTAAAAATATTTTTTTCAGTCTTTAAACCTCTCCTCTCCTTATCCTCTTACTGTCTTCTTGCATCAGTCTGTTTTTACTGCTCCATAGAGAGTTCCATGAGTTCCAACCTCTGAAAGGTAACGTTTCTCTTACTAAAATTTGGTGGCTGAGTTTCTACCTTTTATAGTTGTTCTGAAACCTGAATGAAATAATATCTTCACTCAACATAGTAAGTGATAAATGTTTAATATACAGGAGTTGTTGTTCTCAGTGTCATTAATAATCCTTGCAGAGTAGGCGTGGTGGTGTTTGTCTGTAATCCCAGAAATCTAGGAGGCTGAGGCAAAAGAATCACAAGTTCAAGGGCAATCTGGGCTGTGTAAGGAAACCCTGTTTCAGAAAGGCAGGGTGTAACTCCAAAATCCATGCTTTGTTCTAACTGTGCTGTTCCATATAACCTAATAAAATGAAGAATATTTGTGGTTTGAATTCCATTAGCCCCATGGAGAGGAGTATGAGCTTCCAAAAGTCATCCTGTACAGGAACTGAAATTGTCTTCTCCAGCAAAAAGTCATCATGGAAGATTGAAAAAGAGGGGAACATAAATAAAATTAACAACATTTAAAAGAGTTAATACAGCACTCAGGAGGTTGAAGCAGGGGGATCGCCATGAGTTCCAAACTAGCCTGTACTCAAACGTCCTCTCCAAAAAAATTACTCATATTTGTGTAGCAGCTTAGCTTGTAAAAACACCTGCATAGTCATTTTTCTATCAGCCTTATAAAGAATTAATAATAACCAGGATTTATGTGAATGCCATTACTTGCCATGCTCTGGATTATAAGCTCCCTAGGTGTACTATCTCACTTAATAAACTTGAATACAGTATAATAGATGAAGACTTTATAAAGTTCAGAGAAGTAAACTAAATTGCTCAAGGTCACAGATTTAACAAATGGTGCAGGTGAAATTCAAACCCAGACCTTCCGACTGCAGAGCTTTTGCATTTGACCTATGTGTTTGATGGACAAAAATGGAGATTTATAGATTAAGAATCTGGAACATAGAATTAAGTAAATATCATGGCTGATAAGTATATATACTACGTGACCCTTGATCATCTGATTCCAGGTTCATTTCTATTCTTGCTATACTACTGTGCCTGCCTGGTTTTATTTGGATTGAGTTCTTATTTTAATTTACTTGCATTTCTCAGCATATCATATATATATATATATATATATATATATATATATATATATATATATATATATATATATATAAAATGACCAGCTCAGCCTGCCCTAGGGGTGGGGCTGGCACAGCATGTGGTACCAGGGATCGAACCATGGTCCCTGCAGTTGCCTAAGCTTTCCTAAGCAGGCTCTTTAGACTACTGAACCATCTCACCAGCCCCAAGCATATCCTAATTATTTGTCTAAAGAAAGAAGTTAGTCAAACCAGGAATACCCTGTAGGTAATTTGTTTGTAGAGCTGTCTGACCGTAAACCATGTAAACATGAGATCAGTGTACTATGGCTTTTGTTTCACAAAAAAAAGAGGCCCCCTCCATTAAAAATTTTTCTTTCTCAGGGCCAGCCTGATAGCTGAGCAGACTAAAGCACCTGCTTAGGCAGAGCATAACAGCCAAGGCTCAATCCCCAGCATGCTGTGCCGGCTCCACCCGTGAGGCACATTGAGATGACAATTGAGACTGGGCATGGTGGCTGGAGCCTGTAATCCCAGCACTTTGGAAGGCTGAAAATAGGAGAATCACTACAAGTCCAATCCACACAGTGAGACCTTGTAGACCCTGTCCTAAAAATACAAAAAATAAAATAAGAATCTTTCATCCCCAAGAATCTGTTTTCTGGGTTTTCAGCCAGAAACCCATCCTTACAACTTCTAAAAGGAAGTGCTGATCACCTTGATTTAATAAATTCCATCCTAGCTCAAGTCTGGTCTGCCTTTGGCCTTTCTTTGACTTGCGGTGGCTTGTGGTTAGATATAGCACAGGTGTTATATTTTAAGTTAAGGTAATGAATAGTCTGGCCCAATTCCCAGCCATAGTACAACTAGTAGTGGGTCTTCTGGCACAAGTGAACAAAGAGGGGTAGAGATAGTTGGTAATCAGACCATGGTTTGTGCCCTTAGGGAGCCCAGAATCTGAGATATGAGATACTAAAATAACATGCTTAGGTGGCATGGTGGCACATGCTTGTAATCCTAGCACGCTAGGAGGCTGAGGAGGGGGAATCACAAATTCAAGTCCAGCCTGTAAAATTTAGCTATTTAGCAAGACTGTATCTGAATGAAAGGACTGGGCCAGGCATAGTGGTACACAGCTATAATCCAGGTTTTAAAAGGCTAAGGCAGGAAGATTGCCATATTTCGAAACCAACATAGAATACATAGTGAGTTCAAGGCCAGTCTGAACTATACAGCAAGAACCTGTCTCAAAAATACAAATAAATAGCATAATATAATGTAACAGCTGGGAATGTAGCTTAGTGAAGAAGTCTTGGGTTCAATCCTCTGTACTGGTGAAAAAAATAAACATACTTTACAGTCATGGGTTTCAAGTATGCTACACAGACTTTGAGTCCAAAAGAGAAAAATGTGTGTCGCGTTGGTGGTATAGTGGTGAGCATAGCTGCCTTCCAAAAGAGAAAAGAGACAATTCTGCTTAGGGAATGAAGCATGTAAGAGGTGGCCTTTGACCATTTTGTTTTGTTGTGTAGTGTTAGTATTATTTTTCAGTTCCATGCCTCACAAACAAATGAATCAGTTGTCTTGCTGTTTTTCCCATAATGAGTTTAGTGTACATTTTGGAC
Organism: Capromys pilorides; assembly: GCA_004027915.1. Lineage (NCBI taxonomy): Eukaryota > Metazoa > Chordata > Mammalia > Rodentia > Capromyidae > Capromys > Capromys pilorides. The sequence continues at coordinate 14,564 of PVKN010004378.1, forward strand.
TGTGAAAGTAGTAAAAGTTCTTTATAAAACTTTGTAATTCAAATCATAGAACTTATGTATGTATGTATGTATGTATGTATGTATGTGATGGCCAGCTCAACCTGCCCTGGGGGTGGAGCAGGTACAGCATGTGGTGCCAGGGATCAAACCGTGGTCCCTGCAGTTGCCTAAGCTTGCCTAAGCAGGCGCTTTAGACCACTGAGGTATCTCGCTAGCCTGATAGAATTTTAAAGAAGAAAATAACTCACCAGTAAACCAGTATTCTTACAATTCAACATTATTAGACCAGGCGTGGTGGTACATGACCATAATCCCAGTAATTGAGTGGACTAAGGCAGGAGAATCACCACATATTTGGAGGCCAGCCTGAGCTACTAATGAATTTAAGGCCAGCCTGAACTGCATAATGAAACCCAGTCTCAAAAAGACTGAAAAAAAAAAAAAAAAATTCCCTGTCAATAGTCCCTACATACATTTTAGTTCATCATCTTTTGATCCTACTCACAGAATATGTATATAGATATGTCAGATATATGTCTATACATCCCATACCCATTCATGTGTGGTTGCATATATGCTCAATATATGTCTTTTGAAACTAATACTATTCATAATGTTGGTAACTTTTTCCCACTCAATAACACATCTTGAATGGTTTATGCCATGAAATAATCTTCCACCATGATTTTTCTTGATAGCATATGGATGTGCTATAATTTGGTTAACTATTACATTGAGTGTGTAGGTCTTCAGTTTTCACTAGTATAGTGTTTTGACATTCTTGTATGGAGAGCTCTGCCTATTTAAAAAAAAAAAAAAAAGCTTCCTTAGGCATCTGGAAATGGAGCTACTAAGGCAGAGAATTATTCTACAGTTTCTCAACATTATTAGTATTATCATTTTTGACCAGATGATTTTAGAAGACTATCTCATGCATTATGGGCTTAGGTTAGTCTTCCTAGCCCCTGCCCAAGTGACAAGCAAAACAGTCTCCAGAAGACTGGGGTTATAGCTCAGTGTTAGAGTCCATGCTTAGCATGTTTGATAACCAGCATTGAGCTGGGGCTAGGGGGATCCAGACATTGCTAAATGATCCCTAGAGGCAAATTGCCCCTTACTGAGAGTCATTGGTTTACAAGAGTATATGAGAATATTTTGTTCCTATATCCTCAATAACAGTGTCAAAAATTTTAAACTTTTGCATAGTAAAAGATGAGACTTAGGATTGGGGTGGTCAGTATAATTTGGAGTGTGTTGGAATATACTCCCATAATAGGCTATACCTCATAATTTTCTAGATTTTAGTTGCTATTTTGAGCTAGTGGCAATTTTTTTAGATTTTAGATACTAATTTGGAGTTAGTAGCAGTTTTCAAATACATTGAAGACCTTTTTGGGGCTATAAAAAATTATAAACTCTTGCCAGTGATCTAGTTCAGTTCAATTCCCAGTACTAGAAAAAAAAAAAGAAAAAACTATAATCTTAAGTTTTGAAAAGGAATATTATTACTTTAAGAAGATAGAAAAGGAAGACTTTTGGGAGGACAAGTTCTTTATGTCTTGAGTTTTTGAGAGAGGGTGTCATTATGTAGTGTAGGTTGGCTTTGAACTTAACATGTAGCCCAGGATGGCTGCAAACTCACAGTAGACCTTATGCTTCAGCCTCCTGAGTGCTAGGCCACCACTCCTGACTTAGATCTTTTACCTATTTTTGAATAATTTCACCAGCATTGTACTTTAGTATTTTACTATTAATGTAACAAACTAGACTCACTTTTACTTTCTCAATAGTACAGAGGGTAATCCTGCTCATCTTCCCCAGGGTAGAATATTTTTTCTGCAGAATGACTATATTATTCTTCATCTCATATTTTATGAATGAAATTGTAATATTCCCTCATCTTCTTGGAAACTTTGTGCTTCCCCTTGTCAACAGTGAGCCAAAAGAGATAGCTGAAAAGTCTAAAACTCCAAGCCGAAGAAACTCCCGAACTGAAGAGCCTACTGTAGCTTCTGACAGTGTGGAAAATGGACATCGTAAGCGATCCTCTCGGCCTGCTTCAGCCTCCAGCTCTAATAAAGGTTAGCAGTGTGATATGAGTATTTTCCATGACTTATGTAGAGCAACAGTCGGGCATTCATCCCAGCAGCAGGGAAATGTAGTCCTTTATCATTTTTCTATTCTTTTTTTTTTTTCCCCCTTGTAAACCAATCATTTATTTGAAAGAGAGTATAATAGTAACTGAAGTTATATTAGAAGTAGCACAAATCTAAAAGACAAGAGTGACAGGTATTCCAAGCATAATTTTAGTGTTACACATTACTATTTTCAGTTTGAAAAATATTTTGGTGGTTCTTAGGCATCCTGTGCATATAAGTGTATGATTTTGTTCCTGCCATGTTTCCTACCTTTTCTGTTTGCCATCACTTCGTTGTATAACACTTAAAAAGTCTTTGGTTTCCATTCAGCTGTGTTATGTCTTTCCATTTTTCTTCTTTTGAGTTCTTACACTAGGGAGACTATATGATATTTACATATGTAGGTCTAGTTTATTTCACTTATGAGTATATGTTCAAGATACATCCACTTATATATGAAGTCTTCTAGTTTATCATTCTTTAATATCATTTTTGTATTCTTAAATCTGTCAGGTCACTTAGACTTCTACTATTTGTCCTTTGTTAGTTCATTTAATTATGTTTTTTGGGTGTGTATACAAGAGTACAAGCACTGCTTGAAATAAAAAGAACAAGACTGGTTGATCTTTCCTTTTTTCTTCAGATAGTCTGTGGATATAACCCAACCATTTTTGTTTAGGGACTTTAACTATAGCACAGCACAGAGTTCATTACTCCAAAACAATAGTCTTGCTCCCAAAGGAATCCAAAGGCTACTTTTCTGATAGAGTTTACTCACTAGCTTGTGAAATCACTCACTGATGTACCAAAAACACTGTCAGCTCATCCACTTTTTTTTTTTTTTTTTTTTTTTTTAATACTGGGGATTGATCTCAGGGCCTTCATGCTAAGCTACAACCTCAGACTTTTTATTTTGAGACAGGATCTCACTAAATTGTCCATGTCATACTCAAACTTGCAGTCTCTTGCCACAGCATCCCAAAGCACTGGAAGTACAGGCATGTACCACTATACCTAGTTTATCCATACTTTATTAACAGAAACCACTGAGAGGGATTGTGGGTTAATTACGTCATTAAAAAGACTCCTCCCCACCCTGGTACTTTTTCTAGTCTGGTATGTATTTCATCTTTTACATACTGTATCATATTTCCCCAGTTGTCAAATCTTAATAAGGCCACACTATTCCCACATAAATCAGTGGGCAAAGCCTGAGTCTCGACTCTGAGGGTCCCTTAGTCTGACGCAAACCTTGGTAGGGCGTTGGTTGGTTGTAGACTGCCTAAAGGGCATTGTGGTAGTTACTCCACTGAACATGTCCTTCCTTTCTCCCCACAGATATAACCAGTGCTGTGCAATCCAAGCGAAGAAAATCCAAGTAAATAAGCTGGGAAATTATTTGATACTTGTAAATGTGTGTGAATTTTACAAAGAGCAATTTTGAGCTGTGACTTTTTAAAATCTATTTCTGTACAGTCATTTTAATAATGTGGCCCTTTTCCTAGTCCCTGCAACCTATTTTATAAAGTGCAATGGGGAAAGCAGGGTTGTCGAGCCCTTTTGGTATTGCAAGATGAAGTTCAAGGTTTCTGAAATGTTGCCATGTATTGAGAGGAGCTAATGCCATTGTAAATGTTACTAGTTTTCAAATTTCCTAAGCAGCCTAGAGTACAGGGTGAACATTTTTAGATCTTCTAATGAGGTATTGTGCTGTGGAAGTACTGTGTGTGAATAGCAGTAGCAGGGGCAAAAGCAATCTTGTCATTTGAAAATGTTGTAAATAATTTTATTATATAGTGTTTTGGATGTATTTGTTGTAGAAATGGACCAGTGAATAAAGAGAATCTAAGGGTTTGTATAATGTGAAATACTGAATGTGTTAAATAAATGTTATTGTCATAGAACATAAAGGTATGTTATTGGTAAAGGACTACTGGATGAGTACGTAACAATGAATGGACACAGCCTTGTGAATTAGACACATTAAGCACCTGAAATGCCTCCTGCCAAATTGAAGAAAATACATATTCTTGCTCACTCAGCTCATTGGCTTTGAAGAAAGTAGCCTATTCATCCCATTGTACATGTGGATCAAAAAAATTGAGCACACACCTGTAATCCCAACACTTGGGAGACTAAGGCAGGAGGATCTCTGCAAGTTCTAGGCCACTGTAGATACAAAGTTAGTTCAAAGGCCAACCTGAGCTGCCTTTTAATAAAAAATAAAATTGGTTGCACATAACAGAACCAACTTAGGTTCTCAATTATTTTCTGAGAATCAAGAAGTTACTTAGAACTTAAAGTTACTCAGAATTTTCTAGAAACAGGAAACTGTCAGCAGCCCAGATGGCATTTTTTTCTCTATCTCATATATCTCAACTGTGTTTACATTTCCTCCATTCGGGGGATATACTGATACTTTAAATTAGAAACACTGTCCTTGTCTCTGATTGGCCCTAAGCCTTCTTCTTTGTCTTACAGGACTGGAATTATTTCAGTCTTTCCCCTCTAGTGGCTCCTTCCATTACCAGAACCTAGTGCCTGAGACCAAAACAAGACTGAGCAGGATTGTTCCAGAATGAAAAATTTAATCCAGTTGAGGTCAGGTTTTCAGTTTTAGTCAAGTTCTTGTAGTTAGACTTGGCAACTCCCAAGTAAATGTCCACAGTATCTCACTCTTTGCCTGCCTATTATTTCTCATCTGTATCAGCCCTGAGAGTGATTTCTTACCAGCATGATCAGGTTTTTCCCTTTCCTGAATCAGTTCTTCAAATTTTTCATAGTCTGTAACAAGGGGGGGTGGTGTTTTTTGATACTAAAGATCGAATTCAGGACCTTGTGCTTTTTGATAGCTTTTATTTTTATTTGTGGGACCAGGGTTTGAACTCACACCCTTGCACTTGCCAGGCAAGCACTTGTGCCACAGAGCTATCTCCCCGGCCCCCTCATAGCTTTTAAATCTAGGTGTTTCTGTACCCACCCTACCCTCAACTTTCAGATAACTCCAGAATTTGGGGCACAAACTGGTTGTGGTGGTATATGCCTATAATCCTAGACCTTGGGAAGCTGAGGCAGGAAGATTAGCATGAGTTCAAAGCCAGCCTGGTCTACACACCAAGTTCAAGGCCAGCCTATACTACAGAGCAGAACTCTGTCCCCTCACCCCAATAATAATAATAATTTGGGACACTTTCCTTGTCTGATTGGCCCTAAGTCTTATAGGACTGGAGTTAAATTTCAATCCTTCCCCTTTAGTGGCTCCTTCCATCATCAGAACCCTGTGCCTGAGACCAAAACAGTGAGTCAGTGACTCTGTCATGTTATTTTCATTTTCATCTAGATTTCACGTTTTATGTATCATACATTATAACAGTCCACTGAAAATACTGAGCCAGATCCCACCCTGTTCCCAACAAGTTTACCTTCTGTGATGCACACCAGAATCAAATCCAGTTTAACAATAATACTGTCTCAGTAGTGGCTTAAGATTAGATTGCTTCTCATAGTGTAGCTCAACTCAGGCACAAAACATAATGTGCTTTAAATAGATTTTTATTTGTTTATATTAATTTTTTCTCCAATAAAGGAATAACATTACAATCTAATCAGAATCCTGTTACACATGTACACAGGCATGCCACATGACCAGGTCGAGGTGATTATGTCCTTGAATCTGTCAACCCATCACAACATGGTCAACCAAAGTCTCTTCATTTAAGCCAGTCTCAACACAAAATCCCCAATAGGGATACACCCAACTTCATTCTATTTGGAACTAGGGGGCAAGGGAGGAAGGGAAGGTATTAGAAGTAGGCTGTGGTGTATCTGCATTCATTCCTCTCACATAAAGCTACATGAAAATGGGGAAGGTATCCAAAAGCTCTGGTGGGTTCCTTGTTGCACCTAAGATATGGGTCACAGCAAGTTGATTTTAGGGTTTCAGGCAGAGGGCTGGGGAGCAAGCATATTCCAAAACAGCACCAAACTACACTCATACACACAGTACCCTCTAGGGCTATTCTGGCAAGTTAGTGACACCCAGCTCAAGGGAACCACTCAAGACTTGCTGGGAGAAACTGGAAGTCACTATTTGATATAATAGAAATAGGTCCAACATCCTTAGTTTTGGCAAAGTGCTGGTAGTAATGACATTAATACTCAAAAACTGGTGTAGACTTCAGGGTCTCTGAAAACATCAGTCAAGACAGACTCTCACCCCCTCTTAAGGTTGCATAGGACTTTGTGAATTCTGGTTCCCTCATTTATTCAAGTTCTGTGGTTTAAGAAAAAAATCCTGAAGCATGCTCAAGGTGAAAGGCACATACACAGTCAATACAGAGTGACAAGGTCTGATGCTTCAGGAGTCAGACTAGCAGGAGACTGAGTAGTGTTGGTTCTTAGAAATCTATACACAAAATATTGTATTGCCACACTCAAATGCTACAGTTTATAGGAAAGTACAAAAAATAAGAGCCTTGCAATCAGCCAAGTGATTGGGAATTCTAGAATTATAGGAGCCTCCAGAAACAGGTAAGGCGCAGAACCTTTAGAAATTTGAGCCAAAATGCCCTATCACTCCTCCTACCAGCAGAACCTTGGCACTGCCCAGGGCTAGCATGGCCCTGGCTGGTATTGAGAAGTGGTAAGAAGGGTTGGGTTCATTCTAGCTGCTAGAAGTGCTAAAGGCTCTAAGCTGGCTGTGATACAATCAAGGGGGTAGCTGGAAAAATAAAAATATGTAGGTTATAACTAGAAAACTTGGGGAGAGGAGCAAGGTTGTCAATTACTGGGGTCTAGTAAACTAGCGTGGGAGACTTAGTGTCTGTTTTGGCTGATTCCTTGGGATAGGTGACCATAGAAGGGCTGCTTTGGCCCTTAACCCAGAATCTGTGAAGATTCCCCTCCCCCACAAATGCCATGTGAGGTGAGGGACTATAGAGTCAAGAAGGGCAGCTACCTTTGCCCTAATAGAAATGCAGTTTTTCCAACCCCAGTGTGGTTGTGAGGCCTGGAAATCTGAAATTGTGATAAAAGGGAAGACCTGCTAGTATGTAACAAGAAATCCTAAAAATTCCAAGGAAGAAAGCACACACTAGAAAAAGACAGCTAAAAAGAGAATGGGAAGCAATTCAGGGCATCCCAAGAGGCTGTTGCTGGTGTCTTAGCCCAGAATTCAATCCCACCACAAGAAGGGAAAAGTTAGCCTTCCCTATCCCTAGTCGCTCACCCAAGGATTCAGATTCCTTGCTTTAGATACTTAAAGGAAAAAGGAAGGGGTTCATAGGCACCCATTTCTCCCCAGAAGCTTAGAAAGGAGGATCCCTATGAGAGAAAATGAGACCCTTGAAGGTCCTGAATCTTGACAGGGATATTTGGGGAACAGAACAGTGGGGCTCCTGGCCTCCTACCCAGGAGTGTTAGCCGTACTAAACAGGATGTGAAGGATAAGGCCAGAGGCAAGCCGAAGGCTGAGCTGTCTTGCTAGGGCTTCACACCACAGCTTACCCTCTTCAGCACCATTCTGTTGCATTCTTTCCTTGGGGTGTGTGCCCTTTTCCTACCTCAGAAGTCCTCTGGCCTCTTCTAGCCTAGTTCTAGCACCTTGGGCATGTGAACTCATGGTCTGGATGGAGGAGCCTTTCCCAGCCTCTGCTCCTGGGGTGGCATGTCAAGGTAGGGTGGCAAAGTACTAAAGCCCTTCAGACTTGGGAGCCTGTAGAGGAGTAGGTAATCTGAGGAATAGATTTGAGGGGTAGGACTACAGGAGAGAGAAGAGGGTGCGGACTCCAGGCTCCAACCTGAGAGCAGGGCTTGCCTCTCTGAGCAAGCACAGTGCCAACTCCCATAATGCCCTGCTCCCTACAGTTTCCCAATCCGTCCTGTCTACATCTCCAGTGGACTGCCTCATTCTCTCGACTCCCTCCACCTTCGCCTTTGAACTCACATCTCACTGTCCTCTTTCACATACTTTATCTTTCCAGGCCTAAAAGCAGCCTCCAAAGGAGCCCAGCCCACTAGGCAGAGAGAAGGAAGAGGTTAAAACTCCGAGCCAGACTTCTGAAGGGCAAGGAGAGTGACAGGGGTTGCACAGGTTTTCCCTGGTCAAGGTAGGCTCAGGGTCCCCTCTCTTAATCCATTTGGGAGGAAACTACTGGGAACAAACAAAGGGACAAGAGTGTAATGCCAAACAAAGGAAAGAATTAGTCCTGGAAGATGCCCGTTGAAAGTGAGCAATGGAGGTCAGGATGCAAGAGGCTCTCAGAAACAGAGACGTGGGCCAAGAGAGCAAAGATGAGAGAAACAGTGAGGTGGGCCGAGAAGGAAGCATGGAGCATCAACGGTGGAAAGGATGGAGGATTAACGCTGAGTGTGGGAGGAGGAGAGAGCCTGAAGGTGGCAGTCAGGTGGATTTAGATGATCAGAGGTGGCGAAATCGAGAGAGGCAAGGAAGGATCATCACACCACCTCAAACTCTTAAGATGAGGGAAGGTATGGCATCCAGCTCCAGGTGACGAGCTGCCCCTTGAACAGCACACTGGCCGCTGCACAGGGGACAGTTGGAAAGTGAGAGGATGAAAGTTGGTGGTACAGCCGTGTAGCACTCAGTAGTTGAACTGGCGCTGGCACGGCTGATAGACAAAGCTGCCCTGGTGCTTGGGCCGGCGTGGACGGCTCTCGCGGGCGCGGTTCTGCCGCTGCACCACCTTGGCGCTCAGCGCGTGGCGCTCGGCTCGCTGTCGGGCCCGCTGCAGCCGCCGCGTCTGGCCCGCCTTCTCCAGCAGCACCGCTCGTGCAGGCAGAGGGGCCGCGTGGTGCAGGGCCCGGGGCTCGCCGCGGGCGGGTGCTAACTCCCTGTAACGATGGGAGAGGGGTGTCCATTAGGAAGGGATAGGAGGTGGGGCCACTGGGATCTCCCGACCTTGCTTTGGCTCAGTGCACCAACCCTTGCCCCAAAGCAACCTCGAGATACCGCCTCGATTCTAGCCCTCGGGACAAGTAAACCTTTTCTAGGAGGAGGCTCCGCCCCACCCTTCACTCCGCATCAGCAGCCCTTCCCCCTTTCCAAGCCCAGACCAGCCTCGCCACCGCGGCTCCTGCCCCGCCCCAACCATGAGACCACGCCTCCCTTCCCTCAGCCTAGCCCGTCGGCCGGGTCCCCAAGCCCCACAGGGCTCTCCGGACTGTGTTCCCACAGCCTCCGGACCTGATCCCCATGCACCCTCGGCCCGCTCACCCGTCACTGAGTTCGGTGTCAGGCAGGGTAGCGTCTGGGTGTGGGGAAGGCGGCACAGGCTCTAGCACTATGGTGCTGCCGGTGACGTAAACAGACATACTGGGGTGCTCGATGAGGAGGTCCTCCAAGGGGCTGCTCTGGAGGCGGGCAGGCCCGAGGCCGGGCCCCTCTGCGGTAAAACAGGCGGGAGGGGTAACAAACCAGCTCTCGTCCATCAAGGAGGGCGCGGGCGGAGGGCGGCCTGCCGGGGCAGGGGCAGCCCCAGGGCTGGGGGGAGCTGCGTAGCTGTCTACGCGGCGTGGGAGAGGGAGCCAGGCGGGAGCGGAGGAGCACACACATACGCACGCACACACACATACACACATACACACACAGAGGGCAGGGAGAGAAAGGGCATCGTTAGTTAGACCCGCAGCCCTGCCTGCAGTGCCCACGGAGCACCCTCAGGTCGTCTCTCCTTGGTGGCCCTAGATCCAGGACCTGGGGTGTGGGCCCCAACGCCTACTGCCAGTAGATGGCCTAGGGCTGTCGGCAAAGGGCTTTTACCCCACCCCCAGGGCTCACGGCTGCAGCCCCAGTTTGCCTGGTAGGTTTGAGGAAACTCCCCAACCCCTAGCAGCTTCCTTCCATTCCACTACCGGGCCATCTGTCCTTAGGTGACTCTGCAGGCCTAGGAGGCAGAGTCCGGGCCCGATTCAAGCCTCACCCGGCAGGTCAATGATGAGCCAGCCATCCACTTCATCTTCCTTGGAGACAAAAGCGCGGGGGCAGTCGGGATCTTCAGCGGGCGAAGGGGTGCTGAAGAAGAGGCTGGTGAGGCGCTGGAACATGGTGGGGCAGGGAAGCAGCCTCACGGGGGCGCCCTAGGGCAGTGCAAAAACCTGGGAATCAGAGAAGAGTCAGAGCCACTAACAAGTCTGTTCTCGCCTATACTGGGACAGGGCAGAGGACATCACCCCTATCCCGCACAACAGTGCTAAGTGTACAGTTGCAGTGTGTGGGAAAACTTTTGCGGTCAGCCCTCTGCATTCACATACAAGCTTTTCTGTCCTTTGTATGAACTTATAAGCAAGCTCCCTGTGTCTTAGTTTTCTCATCTGCCAAATGACAATAGTACAGTTCTCTAAGGCTTTATCAGAATTAAATGAGCAGGGCCCGGGGATGTTGCTCAGTGGTAGAGTAGGTGCTTCAAAGCACATGTACACACACACACACACACACACACACACAGTATATATATACATATATACAGTATATATATATATATATATATATATATATATATATATGTCAGCTCAGCCTGCCCTGGGGTGGGGCTGGCACAGCATGTGGTGCCGGGGATCTAACTGAAGTCCCTGAGGTTGCCTAAGCAGGTGCTTTAGACCACTGAGCCATCTCACTAGCCTGACACACGAATTAAATGAGATTATATTTGAATAGCCTCCTCTAGGCTCTACACTAAGAACTAAATGAGCTAAACACTTATTAAGTGTTAACACTAGTCCCTGGGCACAAAGCAAGTACTAAATAAATTCAATGAACTAGGTACTCTAGAGACATGGAAGGAAGGTCTTCTTGTCAGGGAAAGGTCTCCAGAGGATCCAACATCCAAGCCGGACCTTGAGGAGTTCTCTAAGCATGGAACAAATTTCCCACACTATGTTTATTATCATCATAATAAAATAATACTCCAGGGTATTCCCATCCTTAAATACAGAGTGGGCATGATTACTCTCTTGTGTAGGTGAGGAAAAGGAAAAGGTAAGTAAGGCTCAGGGATGTAAGATAATGTGTCCAAAGTCTTAAAGCTAAAAGAGGTAGATGTAACACCTGCAAGAAGGCTCAGGAGCCAGGGTTCAATCCCCTGGCCTGCCCTGCTGGCCCCACCCCCGGGGCACACTGAGATGACACTTGAGACTGGGTATGGTGGTACGAGCCTGTAATCCCAGCTCTTGGGAGGCTGTAAACAGGCGGTTCACTACAAGTCCAATCTAGTAATGAGACCCTGAACACCCTGGAGACCCTTCCCTAAGATACAAACAAAAAAGGTAGATGTGGGATTTGAACCAAAGCAGTCAGATTCCAGAGGCACCATCCATAATTATTATGGTTCACTTGGTGGGTGACGGCCTGGACTAGGGAGTTTTAAATTGGTGACCAGAAACCATGACAGACCACAAGCCTTGTATATTTTTCTGTAAAGGACCTCATTTTTCTTTTCTTTTGCTTTTCTTTCTTTTTTGAAGAATCTTGTTTTTCATCATGATTTCATAAATAATGGTCCTTCATCCCAGATACTAAGGAGGAACCCATGTGGTTCAAAAGCAGTGGCTTTTAGGAAACCCTACAGAACTGCTACAAACTATCATGTGACTGGGCAGGCCTCAGGTGTTTCTGTCAGATGAGGAATGAATATTCTGTCCGCACAGGGTCTCTCTACCCTAACCTCCTTTTCCCAGGCTCCTGCTCATGGGCAGCATCCCTGGATAAAAGGAAGATCAGGTTGCCTGGCACCAATTAAATAGCAGGTTAGTGGGAGGTAATGATGGAGAGTGTTGTCAGATCCCAGGAGCCCTTAAGGAAAAACACTGAGGGTTGGGCCAGGACCCCAGCATTCAGCAAGTCCTTTCCTAGGTGAAAATAAGGAAGGAGGCTCTCTGCTCCAGAAATGGAGGCACTAAGATTGTGGCTCTAGGTCTATTTCCAGGCCACTTTACAATCTGAGGCTCAGAGAAAGAAAGAGAGACCATAAATCTATTCCAAACACACAGCTAGTGGTACAGTAGGCCAAGCATTAGGACACTGAACCCAGTCCAGAGTGTACATAGTTAGGAAAGCCTCAACAGATAATCCCTCCAAGAATATTTGAGGCACGGTGTATAAGACCCTGCACTGAACCTCCTCAATTACAGATGAAGGTATGGGAGACTCAGGTAAGAAGCTCCCTGTCCTAGGTCACACAAGTCAGTGACAGCTGGGAGTGACAGCAGCACCAGCCAACCACTGCCTGCCTCCTCTCGTAACCACTGAGAGTGCCTCTTGAATTTTTTTCCCAGCCCTGCAGCTTCCTGGTTCTCAGATTCCCAGCTCTGCTCCAGAAAGAATCATCCCTTTAATAACTATAGCAGCTGTGCCCAGAATAACATTCACACCCGAAGCCATCCCCAGCTCAGCCCCTCCTTGAGCAAACCATCGGCAGAAATGGGGCTTCAGGGCTAGCCTGTAGGCCCATCCACTTGGAAAGTCGGAAATCTCCTCTGTCCCCTTCTCCTAACTCTCTCTAAATAAAGAGGGCAGCACAATCTCTGCAGTTTCCAGTACTAGCCCAGGTCACATCTCTCCTAGCTGACAAATCCGGAGGTTGGGAAATAATGAGGGCCAATGGAGTAAAACTTCACCTCACCGGCTACCATAACCAACTAGCCAATGACTCACATTCCTACAGTCAAAACAGCTGGGAAGCATTGATTTTTATGAGGCACCAAGGTAGAGTGAGGACAGAGGAGATCAGGGCCACCAAAGTGGACCCAGAGGACTAGGAGTGAGGAGACCTAAGAGCACTGTCACATGGAGGTAGTGCTGAGTGCAAGATAAGGGTCTCCAGCAGAAAGGTGTGTATAGGGTTGTGTATGTAGGTTGAAATGCATCCATCTGTAACTTGACTCTAATTTGCTGTGTGATCTCAAGTAAGCTACTTCCCCTCTCTGGGCCTCAGTTTCCCCTCCCATGAAATGGAGTCTAAGGCCTCGTTTGGAACCTGGGTGTGACATCTGCTAAGGCTCTGCACACATGGCAGGGATTAGGAGGATGTTATTATGTTAGTCCCTGGAAGGCGGAGCTTGAATACAGAGAGGGGATTCCGCCACCAGCTGGTGCTGCCCCAAAGACATGGAGTCTGAGGGTGCCTTGATCCTCTCAACCTAGACCTAGCTGTCTGTAGGCCACTCTCTGGTCCCAAGAAGAAAACAGGGAAGCAGAAGACTGACCCCAACTTCTAGATGAGCCCAGAAATCTGCTGAGGTCCCTCGAACCGAACTTGCTGTCCAGCGTCTTTCACTCTTGGCCCAGCCTGACACAGCTCCCACCAGGTCACAGGAGGACAAGCGACCCAAGTTTGATGGGTGGTGCTGGCCTTGGTGACGTCTCAATGTCATATGCAAATAGGGCTACGTAATGATCGACCGGCGAGTGGCAACCAATCGGGAACCGAGAACACAGTCCTAGCGGTCGCCGGCGGAGACAGACAAAGGCCCCGACACTGGGGGCGCGGGGCGTATCGTGGACCCCCCTCCCGAAACCCACCCCAAGCTGGTCGGGACTCACTGCAGGCGGAGCGGTGCAGCGAGCGGAGCAGGGCGGCAGGAGGGGGTGGTGCTGAGGTAGTTGTGAGCAGGGCGTCCCCGGGCGGCCGGCTGCTCACAGGCCGGGCTGCATCGCTGAAGCCGGGTAGGGAGGTGGCCGAATACTTGAGCTGCGGCGCTCGCCCGCGGGGGTTGGAGTCTGTGCAGCCGCAGCGGCTGAGCTCACAGCACAAATTGGAACATTGAAACAGCTGATTGTGACGTCACAAAGGGGCCAGCCCGTCGCGCGTCACGGCCGGCGGAGCGACGGCCAATCCCAGGCCGCAGGTTCTCCCAACCCCCACCCCTCCACGGTTCACCGGCGGGTTCCCTCCGAGCCTCGGGACGCGGCCGGTGGAGGCAGCGACTGCCAGCTTGGAAACTCCACCCGAGCCGGCGATTCCCACTCCTTCCTGTAGGACCCCTTTCTTCTTGTGCTCTGTTCCATCGACGCCAGCACCTCTCGTACTGTACGCCCATATCTCAGTCCCCATCCGCATGTACCTTTTACTCTGCGCCTCTGTTCTCCACACTTTCCATCGCCTTTCTTTCTAGTGCGACTCTTCATCCCTATAACATTTTCGATTTTCTCACCCCATTTTCCCTCAGCTTGCGAGAAGAGCAGAACATGCCCCTTTCCTAGTTCCCGGGAGCACCTGCCAGTGTGTGGGAGTGGATGAGCCGGACGGGAAATTTTTGCAAATAGTCGGACTGGAAGAGGAATTGTTATGGGCTGAATAAACATTGACCTAGAGACCGGTTTGCCTTGCCCTGGGACATTTTATACGACTTGACTTACTTCACTTTGCTACTGGAAGTGGACTGAAGTGACAGGACAGGAATTATTAGTTCCGTTTGTAAATTGAGTCCCCCAAATGAGCAAGTGAATTCATACTAATTCATTTTTAGAACGCCTCTTGACACCAACTGTTTGCACCGTCAACCCACTCCTGACTTCTATTGAATACTGTGTGCCAGGAACTGTTTGGTGGTTATTTGATCTTCATAACACCACAACAAGGTGGGTATTAGCCTTATTTTACAGTTGAGGAAAGCAGACTGGCAGAGCCTAAGAAACTTCTCAAGTTCTTCTTTGTTCCGTGGCACAGCCAGGAGCTGAGTCAAGGCTCTGGCCTCTGACTCTGTCCACATTACCTATACCAGAAGCACGCTGAGAGCACTTCTCCCCAAACTATCTGTGTAAAATAGAATAAATCATGTTATCTTTCTGAGCCTCATTATCTGCCATCCTTTTTTTTTTTTTTTTTTTTTTTTTTTGAGAGAGAGAGAGAGATTATTTAGCTCACAGTTTGTGAAAGTTTTAGTCTGTAATCCCGACTGGCTCCAAGGCAGAGGGGCAATAGTTCATGGCAGTGGAAGACAGCAAAAGCAATGAGAGAAAGATGTCATTCTTAATATATTCAAGCATGCTTCTAAAGCTAATAATATAAGCTTCCTCCAAACTCTCTACCTTCACAATTTTGCCAGTCCCATGCTTTAGGTTCCCAGCTCTCCCCATGACCTGAGAGATCCCTGGGAAGAAGCCACAAATCAAATCCTCAGAACCTTTGGGGTCAGAGGCTCTGGGTCCTCTTCCAGTAAAGCAGTAGCTCTGAAGGCTACTGAGCAGGATCCAGTCCAGAGGTTCATGCTGTGGTTATAAAACCCTGGCCCAGCGTAGTCTGAAGTCCCTAAAGGACAGCTCAACCCTAGCAACAAGGAAAAGGAGCCAAGACATAATACACAGAGGCTAAAGCAAATAATAATACTCAGAGGCTAAACCAAATAATACCCAGAGGCTTTTGGAGGATGAGGGAAGTGGTGTTTATATTTTCCCAAGCTACCTCTGAACCTCTGTTGGTCACAGAGCTACTTCCTGCTAGCCTCATACTATCTCTTGGCCTTCTTGACAAACTAATCCTAAATATACCACTTGTTTGCTCTAAAACCTTATGTGGCTTTGCCAAGCACCTCACCCCTCGCAGCATCCGCAATCCCCCGTGATCCAGGCCATTTTCTCCAACTTTGTCTCCTTTTCTCTAGGCATCTTGTGCTAAGGTCAGATTTCTTGTTTATACAACACAGTCAATTCCACTGTTTTGGGCCTGCCAAATAGCTCACCGGAATAAAGCACCTGCAAGCAGGTGCAGGGGCTGGGGGTTTGATTCCCAGGCCTGCCATGCTGGCCCACTCCCAGGCATCCCTGAGATGGCAATTGAGACCGGACATGGTGGGAAGCTATAAACAGTTGGATCACTACAAGTCTGATCTACTAGTGAGACCCTGAACACGGTGTAGACCTGTCCCCAAAATACAAAAAAAAAAAATTTCCCACAGTTTTTATATAAGTTCTTCACCCTGCTTGACATGGAGAAAACCTCAAGGCCTTTCTGAAATCCAGATCTGTCTTTGAGATTCTAATTACTCCTTATAAGTAGACCTCCTTGTCCTACCCATGTGTCAATGATTTTTTTAATTAGTTAATCAATTATTTGGTAAAGCTCAGACTCATAATGATCCTCCTATCTCATTCTTCCCAGTGCTGGGATTGTAGGTGCAGGGCATCAAGCCCAGTTTTGGTGATTGGCTGGGACCGGCACAGCATGTAGTGCTGGGAATTGAACCTGGGTCCTTGCACTTGCCAGGCAGGCGTTTAGACCACTGAGCTATCTCCCCAACCCTCAATGACAACTTTGATAAGCAGGATTTTTTCAACAAAAAATAGCTGGGTGTTTGCATGAGCCTGTAGATCCAGCTACTCATAAGGCAGAGGCAGAAAGATCACTTGAGCCCAGGAGTTCAAGGCCAACCTGGGCAGTCTAGCAAGATTCCACTTCTTAATAAAATAAACAAGCAAATGATGATGACTGTGCATGTGCCTTTCTCAGTAAAAAGTTGGCAATCCCTGGGCAGAGCCTTTGTATATATACTCCCTCACTCTGCCTGTGGTGGTTCCAGCACAGAGATGGTACTCAGAAGCTCTGTCGTGAGAGTTTGACGCTCAAAAAATAGTGGCTAACATAGAAGTCTGCACCTGAACACTACCCTGGTACAAGCTATAGTTCTAGATCCCCAAGCCCAGAGAACAGACTCTTGGCATATACTCTGGTACCCTGCATGACCTTAAATGACCTGGATTCTCTTCCCAATAGTAGCTTAACTGTCCAGCTGTCAGGTAGCTAAGCCAGATTCCAGTCTTCCATTTCTCTGCACAGCAGGAAAATCCATAGGAAGGGGGATCTGAAACCCAGAGAAATCCTCTCCTGAGACCCTGCCCCATCCCTCCTCTCTCCAACAGAGATTTATTATCAAGGCTGGGGGGGGGTCTCAATTTACGCAAACCCTTCACTTATAGGTAGGGAAGTTGAGGCCCAGGGAGACTAAAAATTGTTTAGACCCATCTGAAGCAAAGGCATCTACTGAGTGGGCCCCTGGGTAGTGAGTGTAAAATTCTGGGTCCTAGCGTAGGCTTGGGACCCCTAAAAAGAGCCAGTGAGCATCATTCTGGAGTAACCCTCGAGTCTCATTTCCAATCAGACATAAGGTCCCATTCCTTTGTATCATGAAGAGATCACATGCACTCATCCCCATGGAGTTAACAGTTGCCTGGGTATACCCATCTAACCCATGCCCAAATACGAGCACTTGCTCAATTCTCTTGACTCCAGGACTGGAGGCCAAGAGGTAACCCTTTCATTTCTGCCTAGGCTTTGGCCTTGCCCTCACCATGCCCTGGGGCTTCTTCATTGGCTTGGGGGCCTCTCACTTCAAAGGACAGAGATGTGTCAGCTTGGGTGTGTTCCTCATAAAGCCTTCTGTGTACTAGTGGGCACGAACCAGTCTGTGCACCTGACTAGAGAACTTACTCATCACTCCCTTCACTATAGCTGCCATATCCTTAAAATTGAAGTTAACCTGGGAGAGAGGGGGTTATGCACCTAGAATCCCAGAATTCTGGAACCTGAGGCAAAAGGATTTCCACAAGTTTGAAGCCAGCCTGAACTACATAGCAAGACAATTTTTATGGCTCAAAAAAAAAAAAAAAGTCAGGTGCTTTCACATTAGCCTGGTGGTTTAAGCACCTGTGCAGGCAATCCCAGTTAGGCATGGAGGACAGCGGTTCAATCCGCACACCCAGCCTTAAGGCACCTGAGCCAGCCAATAAATTAAAAAAATTATAAATAAATAAATAAAATCATTCTTAAAAACAAGTCAAGCCCAGATAAAACCTTCTGACTTAGATGATCTATTCCCATTTTTCTAGTGACAAGACTGAGGCAGAGTGCTATTTTTTTCTTCTCTTTTCTCTCTCCCCCTTTTTTTTTTCTTCAGGTGAGATCTCACTATGTTGCCAGGGCTTCCTTGGGCTGAAATGATCCTTCTCCTTCAGCCTCCTAAGTAGCTAGCACTGTACAGGTTCACACAGTCATACATGGCAGAGGGGTAAAACTTAATTAGTAAATTGAGCCAAGACAGACACAATCCCCAAATTTCTTAATAAGGGACTATATCATAAAAACTTCAAGCCAGGCATGGAGGTGGACACCTGTAATCCCAGCACCGAGGGAGGCCAAGGCAGGAGGTTTGCAAGTTTGAGCTCAATCTGTAATTTAGCAAGTTGGTAAGATGCTGACTCACAATAAAAAATTTAGAAAGGGTTAAAGTTGTAACTGAGGGTGCAGCTCCTGGGTTCAATCTGCAGAGCCAGGAGGAAAAAACAAAACCAAAAAATCTCTGAGGCTCAAGGGATCCTTCCATCCTCCACTTCCTGAATAACTGGGACTAGCAGTGGTGGCAAAACCATGGCACGCATGCCACAGTGAGCTGTTATCAATGAAAGTTCTAAAATGTTCACCACCACTGGGCTAGCAACACAACATGGCATGGTGAGTGAATTCCCGTTTCAATCTTGCTGCTGGACTGTCTGCCTGAACCTAAATAAGTCACTTCCTTTCGATAAACCTTAGTTTCCCCATCTGTGAAATGGCTAGCTCCAGGCATGCAGGTTTGTGTAAACTGTGTTCCACGCTCAGTCAAGGAGGAGGTAATGGTCAGAACAGGATTCATTTCACAGAAAACAGAAATTGTAGTTATCTACCTGGAGGTTAGGGTGAGGTGGTGATTTGGAGGTTCTGGAGGAGTGTGAGTGTGGACGTGAGCTGCTTAGATGTGCAACTTCAAACATTAAAGGAGAGGTGGTTGCATCTCTTTCTACTCATAGGTGGTTAGAAGAGACAGGTTCGGGGTCATATAAGCACAGGAGTGGGGAACAGGTGTCTGTGCTTGTATCTTTGGTCTTTGGCTAAGCAGGGCCAGATTCTGCACCATCCTGCTGGGCTTTGGCTTGAAAACTGGGTCCTAAGCAGGCTTCGAGCCTGGAGAAGAGAGGGCAAACAGGAGACTCCCTTCTGTTCCAGAGAAACCACCCACTCTCTGGCAGCAAATAAACT
>PVKN010004379.1:0-33732 GCA_004027915.1 Capromys pilorides
TCTTCCAAATTTTGTATTCCAGTCACTCTTCCACAAAAAAAATTATAGAGGTTGAGGATGCAGAAAACACAAGGTCCTGAGTTTGATTCCTGGTGATTTTTTTTATGTGTTGAGAACACATTTGCAGAGGATATTATCTTTTAAAGAAAAAGTGAACATAGGTTGAACTGGCAGAGAAAAATAATTGAGATTGCTGAATTATGGAGACAAGGACAGTATGTACTAACATTTAGAAGCATTGGCATGAGGATTCTCAGCAGAGCCCATGGCTTTGCTGTGCCAGCAAGAGAAAGCTATCTTAGGGGTATTGCATTTAGCGACTGTAATGTGGTAATGTGAAATATTATGGGCTAGGAAAAATTGCTTTTGAATTGTTGAGATGTTTCTTTTGAGCTACATCATTATATAGTACTTATTGCCACTGAGTAGGTTTTCTTTATAGACCCCTATTTTAACTAAATAGATTGTACCTTAGGGGACTTTACAGTTCATATAAACTGTAGCACTGGGCTGTAGTAAGAAAGATGCTGAAAACTCACTCACTGAGCAGCATATGTTGAAGTTGGGGAAGAATAATAGAGTTGTACTCAGACTTTCTACATTGGTTTTTATTAGTGTTCAAATTGTAAATTCCACTAAGCTGAGTTTCTAGTTCAGACAGTGATGGAGGATATCTACTCAAGTCACTTTCCCACAAATCTATGAAGTATTTCTATTGCAAGTGCCCCATTTGCTTCACAGTGTAACCGAGTACTAGGGTTCTGGCTTCTCTTAGACCTACTATATGGGTCTACATTTCCCTTTCTCAGAGAAAAGAGGGTGTGGTATATTTCTAGAGAATATAAATTGTATAAATAAATCCTGAGACCAAAAATATATCATTTCTTGTTCTGAACAAACCTGAAGTTGCTCACTTTGGCAGCACATGTACTAAAACTGGAATGATACAGAGAAGATTAACATGGCCCCTGCACAAGGATAAACACACCTGAAGATCATGTCATATGTTATTTTCACCAAGGACATGGTCCATAAAGCCTGTCTATTTTTTAGAGTGACCTGGTTGCACATCTTTGTGAGACATAGTAGCAGTGGGCCCCAGTGTTGTGCCCACCCGTCTTACAGTCCTAAATATACCGCGGATTTTATAGGATCCAGGGAGTCATGTTTGGAGTCAACACTGAGCAAAGAGATGCAGGACCCCATCTGTGTGCAGATACTTTGTAACAAAACATTCCAACACAGGAAGTAAGGATCTTACAGAACTGGAGGGCATGCGTAAAGGAATTATTTTCCTATCACTTGATTAATGCATCCAACACCTACAATTTAAAAAAGAGTTGTATTTTAGGTCATGTTTTTCTGAAGATCTAGTCCACAACTCTGCTGGCTTTAGGTCAGAAATGGCATGGTACAAGGACATGGCAGGAGAAAGCCTTACCCCATGGCAGACTGGAAGCAGAGGAGACAGGTGGATGGGGGACAAATCTATACGTATCTAGATCCTACGCCAAGCCGCTCCTAACAGTGCACAAGCCAGGAATGGCTTAACACACTGATCAGTAAAAGCACCTCACGATTCTGGTCATCTTCTTCACTCTGAATACATGTAACTTTGATGATATTTTAGGTCTTTGCAATAACAGAGTGCTTTGCTGACTTAAAGCTGTGATTTAAGAGCTCTCTCATTCTGTAGGCAAATCCAAGAGCTGGGTGCAAGTGTCACCCCATTCTCTTTTCCCCTTGGTTCCCCATGCTTTCATCTTCAGCCCTTTCCTATGCCGAGAGCCGGCTTCTACTGTGGGCTTTTTACTGATGAAATGCCAAGTGCTGACTCCTGTTTTGTTTCCCCAGGATGCACGCTCTTCTTCTATGAGAGTGACGGCAGGTCTGGGATAGACCACAACAGCATCCCAAAGCATGCTGTCTGGGTAGAAAACAGCATTGTTCAGGCCGTGCCTGAGCACCCCAAGAAGGACTTTGTCTTCTGCCTCAGCAACTCACTGGGCGATGCCTTCCTCTTTCAGGTTTGTTGGGCGTTTCCTTCCTCGGGTGTTTCTAAAGTTTAAGTGAGATAGCATCCTCTCTTGTTTTCGTTCCCTGCTCTTTTCTGCTTTTATTTTCATTGTGGGATTTATCTGTTGCTCATTGTAGACAGCAAAATAAACATCCGTAATGAGGTATAGAAAATAAAGGGCTGTGACAAAGGGTTCCAGAGTGGAGCCCGAGTGGGGTTACAGATTGGATTTGAAAAACTGATCATGTTTGCTGTGAACTGAAGGATTTCTCAGTGTAGTTTCAGTTCCATTTGTGTAGTGCTTTAGAAAGGAATCGTGAGATCCTTAATTTAGACATGATTTGAGCTGTCAAATTTTTTTTTTTATCATAATGTGTTCTCTTCTAATATTAATCATAAAGTAAAATAGCAACATCGCAGAAACTACTGACTGTCCCTAAATAGGTTCACAGTTTCATCTTATTAGAACTTTCTACCTATCATTCTTAAAGTTTTACTATTAATTGATTTAAGACTTCACTGCTTCAGAGTTAACATTTGCTTTTATAGCCAATGTTTTGAATTTGCTCAGTTGTGATACATCCTGTAAGAACTTCTTGTGGTTTTAGAAAGAGGGCTTTCTTTCTTTATTCTATCAATGAATTAATTCTTTAAACCATTATTCAGTGTTCGTGGCTTCTGAGCATGCTCTGTATTTTCTTAAGGATGCCTTTTGAAAGAGTTCCAGGGGGCCGGCGAGATGGTTCAGTGGTCTAAAGCGCCTGCTTAGGAGGGCTCAGGCAACTGCGGGGACTGCAGTTCGATCCCCGGCACCACATGCTGCGCCAGCTCCACCACCAGGGCAGGCTAAGCCAGCCACAAAATGAATAAATAAAGAAACAAACAAGCAAACAAATAAATAAATAAAATTAAAAAAAAAAAAGAAAGAGTTCCAGCTTTTAAAATTATTCACACCTAATGGTGGGACAGGGATGGGAGTATCATTATAGTGTTGCAAGATCATGCAGTGAACATTAAGGAAGAAATGGTGCAAATTGTATGAAATTGGACAGTGAAAACTTTCCGTGCAAGTAAAGAGTCAAAATAAAAATAATCAATAGGGGAAAGGCCTCGGGAGATAGCTCAGTGGTCTAAGTGGCCTAAGTGCCTGATTGGCAAGCACAAGGACCCAGGTTCAATCCCCAGTACAGCAATATTGTGTAGGTCCTGCAACCCTGGGTGTGCAGTGTTGGCCACCAAACCTGGGTGTGATGGCACATGCCTGTAACCCCAGTGCTGGGAGGCTAAGACAGGAAGATCACTTTGAGCTGTGCACCAAACCCTGTACCAAATAAATAAAAGGTTGAAAAGAAAACATAAGGGAAAGAGTTTATTTAACCAAGGTGTGACGTTGGCCACAACTGCTTGGGTAATTTGGCATAAAGTGGTAATTTCATTTGTTCAAACACAAGCACCTGCTTTTAAAAATTTATGAGTAGAAAACACAGAAAAAAATGAGTGCTTAAAACATTAACTATTTAATGAACTGTCATGAAGTAAGTATGTAACCATCAACCTGGAGAAGGAATAGAAATTTCAGTCCTGGTATAAGGTATACAGATCACGTATACACATCAGCCTGCTAACTGAATAAAATGAACGTGACTTTCATCATCTAAGTTGGGACATTATTTATGTGGGAATGACTTAGTTGATTTTTTTTGAAGGACAGCCTGGCTGGGAATATTATCTTTATTTTTTTATTTAATTTTATTTTATTTTTATTTTTTGTATTTTAGGGAAGAGTCTACAGCATATTCAGAGTCTCACTACTAAATTGGACTTTAGTGATCCACCTCTTTATAGCCTCCTAAGAGCTGAGAATACAGGCGTGCACCCCCACGCCATCTCATTTGCTGTCTCAGCGTGTCCTGGGGGCAGGGCTGGCATGAGTGCAACAGAGCCCTGCGCCTGCTTGCAGGCCCTTTAATCTGCTGAGCTATTTGGCCAGCCCTGGGGACAGTGTCTTTAATTGATCATCTTCTTTCACTTTTTTGACTATGTCATCTCATTGTTTTCCAGCCGTCATAACTGCTGATGAGAAATTAATTGTTATTCATATGAGAGTTCTGTTACCTGGCGAATTGCTTTGCTGTTTGGAAGATTTTGTCTTGTCTCTACACAGTTCGATTATGTTGTATGAATAAGTCTCTTAACTTATTCTGCTTGGTGTTCTTTTGCTTCTTGAATGTATAGGGGTGTGTGTGTGTGTGAGGTTTTTCACGTATCTCTTCAGTCTTCCTGCCATTTTTCTCTTTTGTCTCCTCAGAAGTTTATCAGGTTTACATTTGTTTGCTTGACAGTGTCCCACAGGCCTCTGAGATTCTACTCTTTTCTCTATTCTTTTTTTCTCTCCTGTTCTATAGATTAAATAGTATAAACTTAGTTAAGCTACTTAAAGTTCATTGATTCTAGTTTTTGCTAACTCATATTTATTTTTGAGCCCTTCTGCTCTTCTAGCAGTTTTACATTTTAAGTCTAGAATTTATATGTTTTGAAAGAAAATTAGTTTTGTTATTTGTATTGCCTATAGAGTACGATATCACTGGTAGATTTACTTGTTTAGACATGATGTCTCTTAGTTCTTTTAATAGGTCCAAAGCAGTTGACTTAAAGCCATTGTCTAGCACACTCCTGTGTGCACACTCAACAAACATCATTTGGTGCTTGCCCTCTGCACATCTCATGCTTTTCTGTAGATGATGGTATGTTCTAAATACCAGAAAGTGGCAACTTGTTTTATTTCCTTGTGCATATTTGTGATGCATGGTACTACTTTGTATTTGCTACACACATGACACATGTTGACCCTTTTGTGTTCCTGTCTTCTTTCCTTATCTCTTAATTGCCTTCCCATTTGCAGAAGATCTATCTTAAAGGTATTCTTTGTTGTAGGGAAACTTTTATTTTGGTATCTTCTTCTCAAATCTTCCCTAATGGGTCATGCTGTTTGTATCTTATTTTTAAACTATGTTATGAACATACCCTGTTATTTAGAATGGCAGCTCCTACAAGCACACCAGCCCCATCCTCCAGAATTCGTTGTGGTTGTTGGTGGTTGTTGTTTTTGGATCTTCTTTTTGCAATGACTTTCCTGAAATCTGGAAAATCTTTCTGCTTTGTCATGTATGCCCACTGGAGTCATGCTCAGCTAGCACAGTAGTGATTGGCTGAAGCAGTAAATCTCCCATTCTCTTCCAAAGACAGATGGGTGCAGGTGGAAGCACATCTCTGGTGCTCAGGCAGCCAGATCGCAGTTCTGCGTTAGCCCTCACCTCTGTTCCCATGGAGTCTTGGGACCAGTGGTTGCTAGGCTACTGGTTTCCATGGGATTGTGGAGATGGGAGGTGGAGATAGTAATAGGACATGTTAAGATGAAGTGAAATTTGCTGCTTTTATCAAGACTTGGCTATTTTTGCTTAATAAATACACTGCAGATTGTTGTAAGACTTAATTTCTACAATACTAAAAAAAGTTAATTTTCACAATATCAAAATGTGCATGATCCAAAGCCCTAAAAATAGCCTTCTGTGTACCCTACAAAGTGTTGGTTTCTTGCTTTTGTGAGGAAATGAGTTTTGGAAATCCTTCTTACCCCACTAGGCTGATGGCATTTACAAGGAACTTTATAGAGACTTGACAATTTCAATAATTATGCCAGGATGACAGGCACCAGCTGAGACAGTCCCAGGCAACTTGCAATGTGTGGCAACCTTTCCGTTGGTGTACTTGGCTTGTTTCCAGGCAGGGGAAATCAAGAGCAGTGGTGCTGCTTGTACCTGCTTGTAGGGTACATGTGTCCATGTTTCTGATGGGTGTGTGCCTGGGGACTGCATTGCTGAATCAAAGTCTAGGCACATGTTCAGGTTTAGTAAATGTTGTCAAACCATTTCCAAAATAATTAAAATAATCTATACTTCTTTCAGCAGTCTAGAAGAATTTTCCTTGTTCCATAGCCTCAACAGCCATTGGTACTGTGAAGTCCATGTCCCCCTCCCCGCCAAACTTTTGGTGTGATGTTGAGCAGATTTACCTGTGTTGCATGGCTGCTGCAATATTGTTCACTTTTGTGAAATACTTTTTTCCATTGAGTTTTTCTCTCTGTGTGATTAATGGTGGTTCCTTACATAGTTTTACATTCCCTCTCATTATACTCTTCATAAGATTCTTTTTCCAGTCTGTGCTTCTATGTGTGTAGTAAAACTTTATCTTAGTGTAGTTTTATTTCTTAGGTCTTCTTACTAGGGCATACTTTGTCTATTGTAATAAATGTAAGGAAGAAAAATGTGTAATATTTTAGCCATAAGTTCTAGTTTAATGTTTATCATCAATATAAAAGGGAACTCTGTAAATAATTATGTCATTGTATTTAAGGGAAGAAACCTTAGACTCTTTAGCTTTGCACCTGGGTGATCACTGCCATCTTGCCCAGCAGATGATCCTGGCTTGCATCCCACCCCATGCCTCATAAAGCCCTGAAGACAGCAGTCAGCTGAGCGCCTGGAGCAGGCTCTGTTGGTACCCGCACTGTCTCTTATCTGACCTCTGGTGCGTTCATAGTTCTTGACAAAGCCCACATGCATACCTTTGTCAAGCATAGCATATAAATACCTTCCTCTTGTCTCGAATCCAGGAATCCTGTGTTGCTGCTGGCCAAGTTGAGCTTCTATTTCTTCTTTCCATTAAGTTCTTAATAAATTGCATTCTCTGTTTTTTTAAAAAAAAATATTATGGTCAAGATCATGAAACTATTCCTATATATACCGTACAAGTTGTTGTTTTTCTGCATTTGGTCTAGCTTTATATCTAGTAATTGAAAATTTTGCACATGAGGACATGCCTACCCACTTTATCAGCAGCAGCACTATGGTGGCATCAGCAGCTGTCTTCTGCTGCGCCTTCGCTATATGCCACCATCTCGAGAGCGTTCCCCGGTGGGACTCCCAGTTAGTTCTTAGAATTGTGCTGACTTGGGTTGCATCCATATTTACCACAGTGATGTGGATCGTGTCCCCCACTTGCTGAAGCTGAGGTTTACGGAGGCAGAGCACACGCTGAGTCACACTCGCGCTGAAGGTCAGCACTGGGCTTAAACCTGCCTTTTCCTGAAGTCTCCTTTTTCGAGACGTTATTTATCTTACTGGTGTTATTATTGACTCTGAGGAGGACAGGGACAAAACTCAGTGAGTGTACTGAAAAGTGTCCAGCTTTTTTCTCATTTTTAAAATATTAAACAACTTGTTGGAAATGTTTTTGAATTAAAACCCGATTTTGATCATTTTGCCTCCTTCAACTCTCCAGGTTGTATGATTATTGACCTACATGCCCCCTCCCCTGTACTCACCTCTCTGTTAGGAATTCCTTTTCAAAGGACTTTCAGGACCATAAAATTGCTAGTAAGATTCTAAATATCCAGTAGGTCACATTATGTAGAATTCTTTTGTGGGAACATAAGACCCTATTCAAGGAAACCTCTATGTCTTCTTTTATAGGAAATTTTAATGCTATTTATGTGGGATAAAGCACAGAATGAACCTTTTCAGAGGAAATTACTGCTGTTTGGGATCCATGAAGACATTTTCTGCCTTCTACTTATTGTAATCCACATAACTCTAGAGGGGCCGAATTTGAAAGAAACCTGTGTGTGTAGGGGGTGAGGTTAAGAAAGAGAGATCAACCATGATTATGGAAATAATTTGTAGGTTATTTCTGCCCCCAGGCCCAACTCAGTGCACGCAGTTTCCAGAGCCCTCCATGCTTCTGTCTCAATGCTGTGGCTCAGTTACCTACAGATTTGTCCCTGGAAAGGCGGAGGTTCGTGTTTCCAGCCAAAGTAGAAAAGGGGTTTTGTGTTCAGAGTGGGGGTGGAACAGCATGCACGTTGGAGCGGCTCATGTAGAACAAGTTTTATGTTGTCTGTGTAAAGTGAAGCTGTAACTCTTGCACTGAAATGAAAACAGTTCTTTCCTCCAACTTGGAGCCAGAGAGACAGCACCTACCACCTGCGAAGTACAATTTCCTGTTGGGCCTTCATTCTTCCTTTCCTTGGGCATGTCACCATTCTACAAAGCTCCATGACTTCTGGAGAAATGTATCCAGATACTAGTTTGTAAATTCTGTATCAAATGCCTTGGGAGCATAGCTATGAGATAGAATAAGCAAGATGCCTGATTGAGTGGAAAACTGGTTGTAGGTCTGTGTCTAAGGGAATATAAAAAATATTATCTCTAGGAGGTAAATGTCCTTCCTTCCATGGAAAGTGTCCCCATCATTTACAAAAATCACTTGTACTAATTAGCATATTTGGGTCAATACAAAAAGGGACTAAAAAAATAGTGCATATATCATTGTGTTCATTTGCAGATTACATGTCTGATAGGTAGCAGATGCCAGATAAATGTTAGTGACAATCACCATTTTAGTAATAAAAACAGCCTAATTTTGGGGACCCTTGTTAAGTATTTATCTTTTCAGAAGTTGAGTGTGGCTTCCCTGTGGATCATCTCAGGGTTTGAGTTTCATCTAAGGTTCTGAGATCTGTCAGGCTTGAGGAAACACCTCAGGAGATGGCCAGGAGAGGGGAAGCCATGTTGGGGGAAAGCTGGTAATCACATTTGACAATATGATGTCAATGCAGCTGGTAGAAGAGGCTGTGGAGAGTATGCACCGTGTGTACTTGGACAGCGTGAAGTCCAGCCTTCTTTCAGGGTAGGCAGCCTTGCTCTAGGACCCTCGCCAGCACGTTAGCCTTCCTGCGGACCCCTTCTGATCCTGAGGAGCTACCAGTTTCAAAACCATCTGCTAGATTAGTCAGCCCCAAGTACCGTAACATTCCTGTTGTGTTCAGATAATATGTTCTCTCTGGTGACTCTTGCTGCTCTGTAGTTCACCTCCAGACTCTAGTGCAAGTCTCTACTTACTTTTACAGAAGCCTTTTAAATGCTCAAAAAATAGCTTTTCTTTACTTGTGGCCCTATCTCCTCTTTGGAGTTCCTGGCCTAAGGTTCCTGAGTCATCCTTCCTGCTTTGGTGCTTGTCCTCCTACAGTGGGCTCTTGATGTACTGATTTCTTCTATAACACTGGTGGCAGTTCCTTTATCAAAAGCCACATCATTCCGTTGACTCATACTGAACTTGTGGTACTTTAAACCATCAACTCTTACCCAACAGGAATTTCTAGTCTTATTTTAAAATATTTTTTCTCCAAATCCCAAATGAACGTGTTCCTTTGAAACGTTACCTGTATGGATTTTTGTCCTCTTGATTAATGCACTGGGGTGGTCTTGGATCCTACTGTGCTCTTCCCTGGTGTTGGTATCTCTCTGAACTTCACGGTATCTATAGCTAGGACGAGTTGCCTGTGAGGTCTTCCTTCTTCTTGATTTATGTGTTGACTTTGTCTGCAGCCAAGTCCTGTCTTCCCAGTGCCATGAGTTAAATCCCTGTTCCTGGCCAGCCACTTGAGAAGTGTTTGAGAAATACTGATTTTTGCATAGACCAGTTCATTATACAGTAGAATATGTAGAGCTGAGCTCCAGGCAAATAGATGGTTCTTGGGCCCTTATCTATATAAAGAATGGACTCATCGTAGAGGGACTTATCAGCACCACTTTCCTAAACCAGTCTTAGTTTTGAGTAAGCAATACCACACAGCCTAGCAGGGAGTGACTCACTAGTCACAGAGATATACCCATAAGTTAGAGTATTTTATTGGCCTCATATGTGGAGTAGAGGACCAAAGAGCTTCCAAACAGGAGAGATGGTATAAGGACCTCTCCTGAAATCTGTCCTTTCTAGGCAATCAGAGGGGGGCTGTTTTTGCCCACTCACTGTTTGTTGCTAAAACAGAATACTTGAGGCTCGGTAACTCATATAGAAGAGAAGTTTGCTTTAATTCATGATTTGGGTAGCTTTGAAATCCAAGGGCATGACACTGGCTTGTGCCCCATTTGGCTAAGAGCTTCAGACCTATTCATTTAATGGTAGAAATTGGAATGGCAAATTGACACATGTAATGGAGGGAGAACATGTAGACTGGGCTTCCTTTATAGCAATATACTCTCATAGTAAGTGGTCCAGACTCATGAGAGTAAGTATTCACACATAGCACAAAGGTGTTAATCCACTCATTTCCATAGCCTGAGGACCTCTCACTAGGTTTCATTTCCGAACCCTGCATGTTGGAAAATAAGCTTCAACTTGACCTACCTACCTTCCTTCCTTCCTTCCTTCCTTCCTTCCTTCCTTCCTTCCTTCCTTCCTTCCTTCCTTCCTCTCATTGCTAGATCGGACTCGTAGTGATCCACCTGTTTACAGCTTCCCAAGAGCTGGGATTACAGATATGGCCACCACTCCCAGTCTCAATTGCACCCCGGGGGCGGGGGCAGGAGTGGAGCCGGCACTGCAGACCTGGGGATTGAACCTCTGGTCGTTGAGCCTGCTTGCAGGCACTTTAATCCACTGAGCTATTTGGCAGGCCCTCAACCTGAGTTTCTATGGGGGAAAACCTAGCTTCAAGCCTCAGCAGGGATGCTGAAAATTATAAAGAAAGCAGTCCAAATTATTGGACCTTTTGAGGCACAGAGCCTGGGAAGAATCCCACTTATCTTCCTCTTAGTGGGTATTTGTGTACCATATATTGATGCTATACAAAGTGAGTAGACAGGGTTAGAAATCAATTACATGGCCTTATCTCGTTAGGTTTTCCCACATGTGTTAAGATTAAGGTGCAGAATGGTAGTAGTCTACTTTCCATTATTGTAACAACATACTTGACACAGGATACTTATGAAGAGAAGAAGGTTTACAGTATTTAGCTTGTGGCTTTGGAAGTTGAAGTCTATTGCTTTAAGTCTCTGGCAAAGGCAGCACATCATGGCACACGCATATCCTGGAGGGAGGGCTCACATCCTGGGCCAGAAAGCAGAGGAAGAGAGTTGGGTGGGTGGGGCCTCAGAGTCCCTGCAGGTGCAGTGAGGCTGCCTGCTTGGTCCTTCCCCTGAAGGTCCATAGCCCCTTCCACCAGCACTCCCCAGAGTGGATCTCCAGGTGAAACTATTCATGTTCAAACCACACGCGGCTTACTTGTGGCTGAGCTGGGTATTGCTGTGCAATTTGTGTGCCATTAGCTCTTATGCAAGGAATGTGCTACTCAGTGTATTTGTCTTCCGTCCTACCTTATTAATTTGTATTAAATCAATATATACACACTTTAAAAGAATTCAATTAATCTTAAAAGACTATTAGTGAAATTCAGCTCCCCAGAAGCAACTGTACTATGCTGTTTTAGTTGGGCTTTTTTCTTGCTTGTGTTTTTGCCCTCGTTTCTCATTAATATGCTTATACTGCTATTTATTTAAAAGATTTAAGGCATTAACTACGCTAGTCCCCCTTTACCTGCACTTTTGCTTTCCATGATTTTAATTGCTTGTGCTGCAATATAAAATGGAAAATTTCAGAAATCTTAGGATGTAGATGACTATAAATATGAAGTTAGAATGTATTTGACTAATAGTTATTACTGTGACTCTTGTAATGTGCATAGTTAATAAGTGTATTTTTGGTATGAATGTGTAAGAAACAAGATGTTGTGGATGAGATTCAGTACAGTCTCTGGTTTTAGGTGTCCATGGGAATCTTGGGTCATGTTTTCTGCAGAGATAAGGTAGACTACTGCACTGACTTTTTAGTGAGAGAAGAATATTTGGCTGTGTTGAACACAAGTTCTACCATTGCTTTTCTGTACCATCAGATCAGTAGTCAATGTCACTGTGTAACTATGATGGTCCTAAGTGAAGTAGTGTATCATGAGTGTCTTTTTGTTCCGGAGCAATGTCTTGTTTGTGTTTTTCTGTAGTTAATCATTGTATTCTCCCTTTTTTTCTTTGTTGCCTTTTTCCCTGGCTCTGCTTGGTTAGTTCCTTGGGGATGTCATAGTGATATTTCCTGAATCTTCCAAGTGTTAAGCTGTTTTCCTTGAAGCTGGTCCCTACCCCTGTGAAGCTGGGGGTGGCTGCTGGACCTCCCGTGGAGCAGCCACTGGGGATCTCCTTGGCCACCCCTGACCAAGCTTCTTAGATTCCTTGGTCGTAAGAGTTTCTTTTTAAAAAACACGCTGTTATGTTTTCATGATGATAAAATGCAATTCTTAAAAATCAATATATTTGAACATGTCTTTGTTCTCTTATTTGATCTTATTTGAAGAATAGTATTTACTTATCTTTTGTTCTCATTTCTGATTTTCGAAGGTCCACTTTATTGTGTTTTCTCTTTTGAAGGACTTGGAATGATTTTCTTATCAGTGATATTGTGACCCTTCTTGGCAGCTTGGCTTTTATTGGAGTTTTAACCATGCTTACTATTTCTTGTGACTCCTGAAAATCTTCCTTTCCCTCCATGTCCCTTTCCTTCTCCTTTTCTTTGCTTTTTCCACTCCTCTTTTCTTTCCTTTCTCCCTCTCTTCACTTTCTTTTTTACTTCCTTTCTTTTCCATTATTTCTCCTTAGCTTCACATTATCTTGCATCTCTGGAGACTGTAGATTTGGGGGAGCTTTCTTCCCTTCAGGCCTTGCTTCTCTTCTCTGAGCCATTTCTTTGTGCCCGTGTTTGCCTCTGCCTTTCACGCTAGAGGCTCTCATCAAACGCATGGAGCTCTTAGGTTGATTCTTTTTAGACCTGGGGCTGGTGAGATGGCTCAGCGGTCTAAAGCACCCGCTTAGGAAAGCTTAGGCAACAGCAGGGACCGCAGTTTGATCCCCAGTACCACATGCTGTGCCAGCCCCACCTCCAGGGCAGGCGGAGCTGGCCATAATAACAACAACAAACCCATCCCACCCCTCCAAAAAAAAGTTGATTAGACCTGTTTGATCATATCTGTGCACACAGTCAACCCCTGAGGATTCTTAAAATGTAATCAATGTTGAAGACTCCAGGGAACAGTGTTTGCTGGCCTTTCCTTCAACTGTTTAAGTTTGCCAGAGATGAATCCTCCCCTTCTTAGTCATTGAGCAGGTTCCCATTCATTCTAATTTGCAAGGAACAGCTCCATCTTCTCTCGTGACTTCTAAAGTATGGAGCTTCCTTTTTTTTCCCCAAAGAATGGTTCTGGGGTTACTGAAGGAGTGGTGAGCTTATGATGAGGCTGCATGGCTCTCTTGAGTTGGGGAGAGGTACTGTGCTCCTTACAAACAGAAAAACTCGTCACTTAGGCAGGCGTGTGTGTTCTTGGGAGTGCCAGTACTTTGAGAGAGGGAGGCAGGTTGAAAATTTCATGGCCAGCCTGGCCAACGCAGCAGCTTAGTAAGACCCTGTCTCAAAAAAAGACTGAGGATATAGTTCAGTGTGAAGGCCCTGAATTCAATCCCCAGAACTACAGAACTGGAAAGAAAGGGGATCAGGTAGGTGGAAGAAAGATCATTTAGTTGAAGGATGAACAAATATAATTCTTAAACTGTAGAAACAAGAACACATCTCTGAACAATTCCCACAGGAACATCATTCCCTTCCAGCCTATTAACAATGGGTAACTTTATTCATTCTTTTCTTGTCCTTTAAAAAAAAAACAAAAACCCGAAAGGTTGAATCCACTTTGCGATGATTATTGTGCCAGTTTCCCAGCTCCCTGGTTCTCTAGTGTTTCTCCTGTAAACCATTGATTGTGCACTATCACTGAGGGTTCACCATGCAGTTGCTAATCGAAGCAGAAGTATCTGAGTGCAGAGTGAACCACAGACTTCACCAGAGCGTCATGCACAAAGGGGCTCTTCTACAGAGTGCAGTTTTGGCTGATGGTGTTCCTGCGTTGGCAAGAGCTCTGCTCCTTCCCCTCACTGACTTCATACAATATTCATAGCATCCCCAGCAGGCAAAGGAAGAATCACAAATCCCACTTTTACTACCTGTCCTCTGTCATTTGTGTAATGGAAGGTGATGAGTGGTGTGGGTGTCACCAGGACACAGCTAGGTGGTCTCTCTTTCCTTCCTTTGTGACATTTGATCCACATGAAGGGATCTTTCTTAACTAAACTCGCTTGGATGAGAAAGAACATGCGATGTTGGTGGCTTGAATGTTTTTTTGCTCTGAGAAGAGGCCACCTGGAATGCACCTCCTCAGGTGGGTGGCCTGCTCTGATCAGCTCTGAACTGTATAACCTGTGACCTCCTATGATGTTTCAAGACTTTTCCTTCCCAGATCGCTGTCAGGTTTTCCTTCCCTCTCCCGCCACAGCCAGCTCCACAGCAAAGGACACACTTTGCTGAAAACCTTACTTAGTGAACTGTGCTTCTTAGAAATTGATTTGGCTTAATGATAGAGAATGTCAGGGACCGCTGTTTTATTTAGACAGGACAGCAGGAGCACAGACTCCTTCTAATGGCATTGCCTTCGGTCCCTGACAGGCTGTAGGAGAGTTTGGAGGGCTGAGACATGCTTGATGCTTAAAAGGTTTGGTGGCTAAATTTTTCATGAAGCTGTCACCACACATTTCTACATGGTGTATGCTTCTCCAGCTTTTGAGGGCTCATCTTTAATTTCTTTCATTAAGTGTTTCATTTCTGATTAGTCTTTCTTAAGTAGTTGTACAATACAGAACATAAAAATCTTGCTATCTCAATCATGCTTAAATGCACAGTTTGAGGATACTAGTATTAATGTGAATTTGCTTTAGTGTACCACAGTTGTCAGAATCCATCTGCAGAGTACTCTTTTTTATCTTGCAAAACTGGATCTGTGGGCCCCATTTCAGAATTCTCTATTTCTCCTAACCTCAGTCCCTGGTAATCACCCTCTGCCTTTCTTTTAAGCAGAAAAGTTCTTGGAAAACTCCTTTGCCAAAGTTAAATATGCATCTTTCATAGGATGCTTGACCTCAGATGACATCAACTTTGTTCTGTTTCTTAAATGAGAGAGAAACATCGTCTCTCTGACATCAGGATGGACTCTGTTGCCCTTGGTTGAGTTTGATGGAGGAACTCAAAGGAAAGAGGTGGAAGTTGGTTTCTCTAATTATGTAAAGAGAGCTAGAGGCTGTTGTTCTACAGAAAAATTGGATTGCGACCTTTCTTGAGTTAAAAGGGTGTCATGTAGACTTCCTTATTTTCAAAGCATCAGCTCACTTGATTTGGAACTTGGCTATATCAGTCAGGCCAGGCCAGATTAAGCTGCAGTAAGGAACAGTCCTCAAAGCTCAGTGGCTTAATGTACCTCATTCCTGCTGTGTGTCTGTTGGAGGTTGGCCTGAGGTCTACTCTCATCCTAAGTTTCTTGGCAGCTTGTCTAAGAAGTGCTCTGTCATGGCACACATTTAGGTCTCTAGACAAAACCAGTGTGGCAAGCCAGGCATTTATGGTGTAGTGAAAACATGTTGTGTCGACTCATCTTTCATTGCCAAATCCAAGTGACATGGCCATGTGTGCTTCAGAGGGGTCAGGGAAGTTTCCTTCCTCTGTACTCGTGAGTGCTGATAGTTGAGTACACAACCTCAGGGATGACCCTGTGGAGCAGCTCAAAGAGCTCAGAGGTCAGAATCTGTGTCCTAATAGAAAATAAAAATACAAAGTGAAGCATTTAAAAAATACAGACTTGGTAGAGATATTGGTATTTATAGTAAATTGCTTTGTCCAACGTAGTTTCTCTAAGCTTTCATTTTGCCATCTGTAAATTGGTCACCTGGGACTCCTCCATGTAAACATTTCTATTTAAACTTGAGACCCATGGCAGGTATTTAGCAGAGTTTGCTATCAAGAGTTGAAGGTCTTTCCATCTGTTCCTCAGGCATGACGTCAAAGTTGTAAGTGTAAATTAGGCGTGGAGGATGGGCAGTGGAGAGGTAGCCAAGGCGGAGATGGAGAGGCTGATTTTGGGAAAATAGACTGGAAGCCTGCTGAGGGTTGAGAGCCAGGGGGATTTCAGGACACAGGCCCTGTCCTTGGTGATGCAGGCTGGTGTCCGAATGCCTCATCTTGTTCTTTCTGTTGGGTAAAGAAGTAGCTCTCTCCAGTCCAAAAGCTCCTTATTTCCCCTGAGTTCTGCCTACAAAGCAAAAGCTCAGGTTGGGTCAAGAAATTAACAGTTTATCACGTGTTGCAAGGTACATTTGAGGACAAGGAAATGATGACAAAATAATCATGCTTTCTTTTGAACCTTGTTTTTAGTCGTGTAGGGGGAGTTTTTAATGGAAAATAGAATATATGAAGTGTGATATTTTTACGGTGAGCATAGAAAAATTATACTTCAGTATTAAGAGGATGTATTATGGAAGGATTTTTTTTTTTTTTTTTTTTAAGGAAAGTTTCTACTATAGTATGAGGTACACACAGCAAAATGCACGTGTTGATGGTGTTTGGCAAACAGCACAGCCAGGTCACACAGTCGTGTAACCAGCTCTCAGATTTAAGACAGAGAACCCACCTTGCTTCTTTCTGTTCACGATTCCCACCAAAGAAGTGTTGTCCTGACTTCTGACAGTGTGGATTTGTTTTTTGTTATGTTTGTGTGTTATGTAATTAGAAACCAAAATAATATTGCATGTAGGATGTGGTAAAACAGTTTGATAAATGTTTAAATTACAAGAAAACTTCTTGTAGTAAAAGATACATTGCCATGCATTCTCCTCAAAATACCCTCCATTACTTGGAGCACGCTTATCCCATCATTCTTGCCACTTTCTGATGCATTTCTGGAAGTCCTCTTTCAGGAGTATCTGTAGTTGCATTATCGTGGCTGCCTCAGCCTCAGTGTCTTGAAAAGATTTCTCTCTCTCTCTCTCTCTCTCTCTCTCTCTCTCTCTCTTTCTTTTCCTTCCTTCCTTCCTTCCTTCCTTCCTTCCTTCCGTCCGTCCGTCCGTCCGTCCGTCCGTCCGTCCTGTCTATCTGTCTTTGATAGAGGGTCTCATTACATAGCTCAGCCTCTTAGTGATCCTCCTGTCTCAGCCTCCATAGCACTGGTATAATAGGTGTGTGGCACCACACCCAGTTTCAGTGTCTGGCACTGCCCTGGCTGCCATGTGGTACTGGGGATCAAACGAAGGTCCTTGGGCTTGCCAGGCAGGTGCTTAGACCACTGAGCTATCTCCCCAGCTCTTGAATATATTTAAAATGTTTATGTCTCATGGACATTTTGACTTTGAGGAAGAAGTCACCTGACACCAAGTCTGGTGAATAAGGTGTATTAGGACACAGTGCAATGTTTTTATTTGGTAGAAATTGCTATAAATGTGTTGAATCCATTCGGGACATTGAGGTAGCCATGAGAAGACTCAGAAAAGAGGCTGCCCAGGGCTGTTACAGAATGGGCCAAGAATGCTGGGCTAAGTCTGAAGTGAGAGCAAGCATTGTGAGGGGATTCATGGCAACGTGTTTACTGTGATACTTTATTTTAATTGGAATAGTCACTGTTGTCCGATCACTCTTAAATGGCATGCTCCTGTCTTCCACTTCATAGGTATGAGATTTATCTGAGTTGTAGTATGCAGTTGCAGAACCTTCTTTTTCATTGCAATATTATATTATGTTGGGTGATTCTACCACATTTTTCTATTTTTCATTCTGCCGGGTATCTAGAAAATTTCCAGTTTTGCCCATTATAAATTACAGCATTGTGCACATTCAGTTACCCTAATTCTCATGATCATGTTAATGTGTGTTTGTTGGCTATGTGTCTTGAGTTTATTTAGTGGGTCACAGGTATACAGATGCATATATATTCAACTTTAGTAGACTCTGAGTAACAGCTGTCCAAAGCAGTTAACTTGTTTATACTCAGAAGCCAGTAGTACCTGAGAGTTCTGGTTGTTCCAGCTATTTGCCAACACTGTAAGTCTTTTTCTTTTCCTTTTTTTAGAAAATAATCTTTATTTGATTGTTTTTCCACTTAAGCTACTTGTTTCCCTAATAATGAAGATAGGGAGGAACAACCCCACCTTATAAAATACTTGTTCATGCTGAAATGTTGGGAGATCCAAAGATCTACCCTTGTGTGTTGTCCTGGACAGGAGTGAGCTTGGTGGTTCACATTGTATGGGAGGACCTGGAACTTTCCCAGGTTTTTCTTGTGTAACATCAGTGCTATATGTGGGGCAAAATGTGTAAGATAATGAATGACCTTCAAAGAGGAGTAAATATTTCAAGAGTGAGAGAGGGGTCTTATATATAGACCTGTGTTGCCTTTTCTCCCCTAAATTCCTCAGCTTCTCAGTATTAGTCTGTGACTTCCAATGTCTTTGTCTTCTGTCCTTTTCTTTATAAAATGACTTTGTATGCTTTATCACCTGATTCTTCTATTGTCTCTTTATGAGGATGAGTAGATGATGGAAATTTTCTTTATGCACCAGCAAATATTCTTTTTTTTTTAAAAAAGTAGCAACTGCAGGATTTCTTAGGTTGTCCAGTGTGAGGTCTCCATTGACAGACACCATTTTTAATATTTGATGCTGGTGCTTTGGTAGAAGCAAAGCTTCTCCTGAGATTCAGAAATAACATAATTAGCTATAGGGGTCCCTGGACTAAGATTTTAGTTGCCAGCTAGCATGAAGTAACATATTGTGGGGTGTATTAGTAGAATTTTGTTTATAAGCCTCACTCTAGGGAATTAGAAAACTGAGGCAATATATAAAAGAAAAAGAAATTAGGTTTTTGTACATGAAACAATGATATTAATAGTTACTTAAGTAGTATCTTGGGAATAGACCATTTGGTTAAGTGAGCTAAATTCTGAGGATTTATTAAACTTCTCTGGATTTAAGGGAATACCTACAAAAGCCTAATGTTTCTGCTCATTAACTGAGCTCCCAAGATTCATTAATAAAAAGTTATTGCACGTCAGCTATCTCTAAAACTGCTGTTTTTTTGTTTTTTTTTTTTCCTTATAGAGGCTCTTTGACTTGTGCCAACCCCCCTTACAGGTCACCTGTTGGTTGGTGGCTGTCACCAACATCATCTTTGCCATTCTGGAAGGCTGTTGACTCAGTGCAAAGAGCACATGACTGCTGTTCATGGATCCACCAGTGGATGGAATCACCACTGGTTCCCCTGCACTTTCCCCCCACCTGTAGTTTTGTCATGGCCAATAACACATTTAGATCACAGTAGGACATTTAAATATGAGTTGCTGTGGTTCACTGAGCAGTAATATCCCTCAGCACACAGCCACACCATGTGATTGACCATGCATCCTTGGAAACTGGATTTTGCCTCACCATAACCGTCTTGGATGGAAACTTGGCTGTCTAGGTAGGAGCATTGGGTATGCAAGTGAGTTACGCTAAGTCCACGAGGTGAAGGGAGGCAGAGATCTGACCTGAGACTAACTGACCTGAGGCTGATTGATTCTCCAGAGGAGGAGGTCAGGTTAGCCTTACGCAGGGGTGTCCAACTACAGCGAACTGCTTTGCTGGCAATGTGCTGCTCATTGAGCCTAAGCTGTGGCGCTTTCCTCTTCCTCTTCTGTGCAGACCACCAGCCAGACTGAGTTGGAGAACTGGATCACAGCCATCCACTCTGCCTGTGCGGCTGCCGTTGCAAGACACCATCACAAGGAAGACACACTCCGGCTCCTGAAGTCAGAGATCAAAAAACTGGAGCAGAAGATTGACATGGATGAGAAGATGAAGAAAATGGGTGAGATGCAGCTGTCCTCCGTCACTGACTCAAAGAAGAAGAAAACTATATTAGATCAGGTAATCGTTCTTCTATGGTTAGGCCCCAGCAAACTTGTTAGGGCTTTACATATTTTATTTTTGCTGCCTTGGAGTCAAGAAATGTCATCTCTTATCTCCCTGTCAACCTGTCATCCAGGCTGCTCAAGTTTTTATTGTGACTGTCAGTTTCCTTCACCCTTTGTTCTCAGTTGATTGTTAGGAGTGAAAGGGAAAAAGATAACATTGAGTGGAAAACAGAAGTCTAATAAGAGCCTTCCTGCTTCCACCAATGGGGTGCTATTCTGGGGATCCGGGTAATTAGGAAGTCTGCAATTGCATTCCCCAGACGTGGCTGCCCAGATTGCAGGCACAGACTCCTTGCAGCCCCCAGCATGACATTTAAGATTGGAGAATGTGGTTGACCTGAGCTCAGCTCTGGGAGCATTCATTTGTGACTCCAGTAAACTTGGAGTGCTAAATTGAGAATAGGTGAAGTGTGGTTTCTAAAAATGTATACAGCTATTCCTTAAGTATTTATGTGGCTTTTGGTTCCAGAACTACCATAGATACCAAATCGAAGGATTCTCAAATCTCTTACATAAAATGGTGCAGTGTTTGCATGTAGCTTAAACACATCCTCCCCTGTGTTTGAAATCTGTGTTCCTGGGTTTGAAGGTTAGCTCCATTGTTTAAAATGCCTGCTTGATCAAACTCAGTCAGGCCCAGGGGACTGTGGTTCAGTACCCAGCTCCACAAGCCATACCAGACCCACTCTTTTTTTATTTTATTTTATTTTATTTTATTTTATTTTATTTATTCATTTATTTATTTATTTATTTATTTATTTATTTATTTATTTATTTATTTATTTTTTTCCAGACCCACTCTTAAGGCAGCCTGAGCTGGCCAAAAACTAAAAAAAAAAATGAAATCTGTATTACTTTTGATATTTCATACAATAGAAATACTACGTAGAAAACTGTTATACTATATTGTTTATATAATAATGAGAAAAAGAGTACATTTTCAGTATAGGTGTTACAGGGATTTTTTTTTTTTTATTGTTGTTCATTTATTTTACTATTACTTGATACTGATTTAAGGTTTTGTCCTAATTCTTGTGAAATAATTTTGTAAATGAATGGTATTTAAATGATTGGACAGCTAGCGACTTGAGTCAGCCTGTGGCCTTTGACTTACCTCCCTGTTCCATCGCTGTATGCTCTATTGTTGTAGGCAATATTCACACAATTTAAAACCATTTCAAAGTGAACAGTCAAGTAGGACAGTCCAGCACCATCACAGTGCTGCAGCCCTCACCTCTTTCTAGCTCTGAAACATTTTCATTCACCCCCAAAAGAAACCCCACAACTGCCAGGCCTTTGCTTCCTGGCCCCTGGCCTTCTGTCCTTCTGTCCTTCTGCCTGTTTAAGTTGTTTCCTATGGATGAACTTACATAATACGTGCCCTTAATGTTGACTGCTTTCATGTAACATGGCGTTCTAGAGGTTGCTTATGTTACAACCTATATTAGTGCGTACTTCATGTCTGTTTTTTGGCTGCTGTTATTCCATTGCACATACATACCACAAGGTATTTGTCTTTTCACCAATGGACATTTGAGCTATTTCCTCCTTTGGGCTATTGTGAATAATGATGCTAGAGATATGGGTTATGCTAATGCTGTGCTTTTTCAATCAAGGTGAGAAGGTAAAGCCTGAGTATTATTCATCAGTTGCATCATTAGTAATGTCACAGAGCCTTCACTCTGTCTCAGACCCTGTACCTATTCTTGCATTATCTTACTTAATCATCATACCAGTGGGTAGGTGTTGTTTTCCTTCTAATAAGGGAATGTCATGGATACATGCTATGTTTGGAACTGTATTCCAGTGTCTGGGTCTCTACCATCTTTTGTTTTCCACTTTGAACCATCTGGTATTGTGCCCTCATCTCTTCTGTAACGTTCTGGTCTGTTTGTTTTTAGTTTCTCCTCACTTATCTGTTCTTTATAAAAAGCTACCCCTTAGGAAGCCATGCCCATTCTCTGGTGCTGGGAATCCCTGCCCGGATCTCAGCCACAGACGAATCCCATCTCCACCCATCTGTACCTGGGGAGCACAGAGTAACAGTCATATGCTTTCTGTTTTTATGCTGAATTCTTGGCTATAGGTCTTTGCCAAGAAAGTATACATAGCTAAGAAACTTAGGGTACCTATTGTTTCCTTTTCAAGATTAT
Source organism: Capromys pilorides (assembly GCA_004027915.1). Classification (NCBI taxonomy): domain Eukaryota; kingdom Metazoa; phylum Chordata; class Mammalia; order Rodentia; family Capromyidae; genus Capromys; species Capromys pilorides. Next base: position 21,929 of record PVKN010004379.1, read on the forward strand.
AATTAGTGCCTTTGCAGCATACGGATTTGTAAGGTTTGTACAAGGTGAAGTTGTTAACATTTGCTTTCTCTTTTCCTCACCTTTTCTCATATTTTTACTACCATAGATCTTTGTTTGGGAGCAAAATCTCGAACAGTTCCAAATGGACCTATTCCGGTTCCGCTGTTATTTAGCTAGTCTCCAGGGCGGGGAGCTTCCAAACCCCAAAAGGCTACTGGGTTTTGCAAGCCGACCAACAAAAGTGGCGATGGGCCGCCTCGGAATCTTTTCTGTATCATCATTTCATGCCCTGGTGAGTAGAAGCTAATGAATGCTTGAAAAATATTTATGATGATGCTTAATCCTGAATAGGAGTTGACAGCAGTCTCTGAAGTGTTTTCCTAGTTTACTGCTGTGTGTGGATTTCTGAAATGTCCTTCCTTTACAGTGGATTCAGATTTTTCTTTGAACCTATTTAGAAATTTTTTACTTGTGCACCTTCTGTTCGGGTATAACTTGTTATGCCAAGAAAATGAAAACGGTGCTGTTTTTTTGGTGCCTGGGATTGAACCCAGGGCCTTATGCAAGCTCAACAAATGTTCTACCACTGAACTGTATACCTCCACCCCTGACATGTAGTCTTAGCAGATATTTGCTGTGCTGTCTGTTGATCGCTCTTGCTATCTACAGGCAGTGTTACGTTTTGAACTGAGATGCATTTAAAAATGCTTAACCTAGGGGCTGGCCAGATGGTTCAGTGGTCTAAAGCGCCTGCTTAGGAGGGCTCAGGCAACTGCGGGGACTGCAGTTCGATCCCCGGCACCACATGCTGCGCCAGCGCCACCACCAGGGCAGGCTGAGCCAGCCACAAAATGAATAAAGAAACAAACACAACAAGCAAACAAATAAATAAATAAATAAAATTTAAAAAAAAAAATGCTTAACCTTATGGGAATGGGGGAGACTTTGTCTCATACATAGAAGCATTTTCATGTTTTTTCTGTCTCACATACACATACACCATATATTAAACACAGATCTCTTTGGAGGTCTCTTCATTCGTTATCATTTTTAAAAAAATGCATTTAGTACAAGTTTTATAAGGTCTCACTACACAGATTGGACTCTATTGATCCTTCTATTTTCAACCTCCCATGCACTAGGATTACAGGCGGGTGCCACCACACCCAGTCTTAGTCGCTATCTCAGTGTGCCTTAGGGGTAGGGCTGGCACGGCACACTGGGGATCAAGTCCCTGTCCCTGTGTTTGAGGAAGGCAAGGAATTCTCATGATGCACCATTGTTGGAGCAAGGACGTTTTCCTTTGATCCATAGAGCACAGTATATATGGCTGTGTTGTATGTTTGTGATCTGTAATTTCATGTACTTGCTAAATTGCAAACAGCTCTGTGTACTTTTGGTTCCTTCCTGCTGAAAAAACACTGTGTAAGTAACAGGCTTTTAGCCTATCCAAGTCGACACCCACTTAAAATGTACTACTGCACCTTAGCACATTTGCTACAGAATTAAATGTTAAGTCTCAGTTTCCAGAAACCACTTTGGAAAACCTCGGCTGGGCCTCTCTTGTCTTACCATGTCAGCTGTACCCCCATTGAATTCAGAGCTGTAATTCAGTCAGAGGCGTTTGTGCTCTTTATAAATAGATTAGCGCCATCATTCAGATAATTAGGGGTACATTTACATTTTTAAAGAAGTCTTAAACCAATTTCTGGAGTTATTAAAACTGGCATCCTGATTTGTTCTACTAATTACAGCCCTGCTCTTGGCCTGCCTGCCTACCACCTCTGTATAGCTATTATGTCTTTATTTTTTTTTTAGCAATGGTGATGCAAAGTGGAGGGATGAATAAGTCTTAAAAACAGTTTTCACTTTAAGGCACTATCTAGGTCTGTTTCTTTGAGGTTATGTTTTTCCCAAAAAAGCAAGATCAAAATTGTTTATCCTGTTGTCAAATGTCCTGGTCAAGGGAGCTTTTTTTGATAAGACAGCTCAGGATGCCTCTGAGGCACTGTCTGGGCCAGCTCTGCATCTGCCTCACCCCCTCCTTTTACTCTGGCTTACTAGCATTTGGAGAAAATTCTTTCATCTTATACCTAAAACTTACATACCTGTTATTTTCTTCGAAGCCAGTAGCGCTCACTGCTCTGGCTATGAGACAGGCAAGTAAAAGCTGGAGCATTGCGGTTCCCTGATTTATCTCCAGCCCTTCTGATTCCCCCGCTGCAATGTCTGTGACTGCTGTGTACTTTCCTTTTGGTGGCAGGCTACTAAACTCTGGCCAGTGGAAGATGGGCACAGAAGAGTTACTAGCTCTTAGGGCTTTTTTGCTGATTGTATTCATTTGTTTTTGTAGTGTTGGAGATTGAACATGCCTTGCACATGCTTAGCAAGTGCTTTACCCTTGAGCTACAATCCCAGCCTCTGGTCTTTAAAACCCAATGGTTTTAAAGAAGAATATTTAATTTCATATTTTTAACTCTCCCTTTTTTTCTTGCTAGCTGTTTCAAGAATCTCTTATGTGTCCTTGCTAACTGATTTTTACTTGAAGAATTTCACTTGACAGAACAAGCTAGGCAACTGTATTGGGTATCTGTTCCTATCTTCTGTTTCAGCTCCTAGGGAACATCCAGAGTAGGGAATTTTACAGTCTGGTTCATAGAATTTTTTTTTTTTTCTCTTCCCCTTGTCATTTGACCCCAAGATTTTTTTTTTTTTTCTTCTTCTCCCCTTTGCATTTGAAACACTCTTCAATTTACCCTTTGTTCAGAATTTTTTTTGCCTCTTTTTCAGTTCGGGCAGTGGGAGGAGGGGGAGGTGTGAGGGGCATGGGGAGCAGGGGAGGGGTTGGAGCTACAATGGAGGCCCCATTCAGTAGGAGAGCTTCCAGGAATGCTGAGTGATTTGGCGCAATTAACTGAAGGGTCCCTGCAGTACTCTTTGAAAAAAGGTTATCATTGTTCTTGTTTGCACAGATGAGCTGAATGATAGAGTAATCAGGTGCCAGCCACAAAGGGCAGCATTGTCTGGGCAGAGATCATTGAGAAACTCTTGAGCTCTCGGCCAGCGGTTCTTCTGCCAGCCCTTTTTCTATATCCCTTTGCTCATTTTGAGTCATTGTTGTCTTGGGGGTAGTGGCGACTCCTGCAGTTTACACGGCCTCAGCAGTTGGGAATAGCTGCTATAGAAACCTTAAATACAGTGTTTATTCAACAGACTAAGCTAACCGGTCAGCTGGTCACTGAGAGTATTTGTGGGTGTGTGAGTTGCTCTTTCATGTGTTTCTTTTTGCTAAAATTGTGAACTCCAGAGTTACTCTAGGTTACTTTTAATACTTAATATAATGTGAGTGTTATGTAAATAGTTGTGATAGTGTATTGGGAACGGATTAATGATGAAGAAAGTCTTTACATGCTCAAGAAAAATGAAATTTTTTATTTGGGATATTTGCACTCTGAGATTGGTTTGATCCTTAGATATATAGCTTTGCCAGGCTGCCGTATGCTCTGTGTGTGTGTGTGTGTGTGTGTGTGTGTGTGTATCTACTTATGGCTGGATTTACCTATTTATAAATAGATATATAGACTAGAGATCAAGCAGGCATCTTTTTCTTTAGAATTTTAAAATTTAACACCATTTATTCTGCATTCTGTGTGTGTCAGCATTTCTGGTTTAATCCTTTTACAACTTTTGCTTATCTTTTACTTAGAAAGTGGTGAAAATAGAGAAAAGTTTTAATGTATTTAATGCTGCCTTTTATTTTGTGGTTCTTGTTCCACCAAACACCTTGAGAATAATTATAAAGATCTTTCTTTAAAAAAATAAACAAAAAATGTTCTTATAAAAACTCTGACAAGTGTGTTGGTAACCAGCGTTTATAACTTGATTTTTTTTCTTTAATGTACTTAGCTGAGAAAATGCACAACTTCTCAGCTCCTTTATCTTGCTGTCTTCATTTGGGATCAAGACATTCTCCCCAAGCCCTGGCAAAGAAGCTCTGTTGATTCCTGTCTTTAGTGTACATGGAGGTCCTTGCCCATATGCCCATGCTGTGTGTGTGTATCTACTTATGGCTGGATTTACCTATTTATAAATAGATATATAGACTAGAGATCAAGCAGGCATCTTTTTCTTTAGAATTTTAAAATTTAACACCATTTATTCTGCATTCTGTGTGTGTCAGCATTTCTGGTTTAATCCTTTTACAACCTTTGCTTATCTTTTACTTAGAAAGTGGTGAAAATAGAGTGACTTGCACTGTTGAGACCCAGGGGCGTGTCTGGGAGCCAGCCTGCTCGCTGCTGGGGAGGCCTCATGTGTTGGCCAACACTACCTCATCCCTAGCTGCCAGTTGGCATCTGTCATATAGGGAGTTGCTTGCGTGGGAACCTGTGACAGGCAGGTTCCAAGACATTCACCTCCAGCAACAAGTTGCCAGTGGGGGAATTTTTTTTCAAGTCTGACTTGCTGGACCTCCTGCCACTCCCTTTGTTGAAAGGCAAGGCTGTGGGTGGCCTGTTGGGGTTCCTGGCAGAAGTTCTCTTTGGTTCCTAGGACTTTGCTTACAACCTGTACGATAAAGGTCAAGCCAGAATTTTCTGTAAGAACCTTATTGGGGTCTCAGCGATTCTGTATAAACAGTTAATACAGTGGCAGCTTTAAATTTGGGGTTGTCCCCTTCTGAAATATTTCCCTGTTGCCACTGTTTGGGAGATATCTCAACAGAGGTAGCTTAAAAAAATACATGCTATTTCCTGTTCACCCAAGCATAGGACATATAAGCTATGGACATCTGGTGAGGTGGCTTTACCTGCTTTGGGGACACAGGTTCTCTCTGTGTTGTTGCTCTGCTGATTGAAAAGACTTTTTTTACCTGACACCCTTCCTGTGATATGGACCTTCTGGTTACCAGGGAGGTGTGTCTGGGATAACAGGAAGCCTCCTTATCTTGAGGGCAGTTCCTGGAAGGGGCAAGTATCTCTCCTGCTTATACCCTATGGGATAGAAGCTCTGCACGTGCCCTGCTGTAACCCAAGGCTACTTGCTCTTCTGGCTGTGTGCTCAGCTACATTGGGCTTCTCCAAATGAGGAGGAAAAGGCAATGGCTTATTTGCCTAGTGAAGAAAACAATTGTCTGTATCCTAAGATGACTAAGTAGAAGAACTTGGTAATTTTAGATTCCGTATGAAATCACAGGAACCCAAATCTGCTGTTCTCCCATTCTTTTCGCTGGCCATCAGCATGAGTTTTCATTAGTGCACAGGAATAGCTCTGTAGCATTTGGGGAGAATCTCACGAAGTCCACAGCTCGTTGAACTTGATGCTTTAGCACCAGCCTGAGACTGGAAAGATACTTAATTCTTGGGAACATAGCATATGTATTTTATTACTACTTAAATATTTATATTTTTAGTGATGATTTCATGCAGGGATTTGAGTTTGCCAGCCTTTCCTTTCCATCTTGAATCCATGAAGGGCTCTAGAGTTTGAATGCTTCTGAGGCGTGGATGAAATGCTTTGGCACTGGGCTTTCTGTGGCCTGAATGAGAGAGGGATTTTTGAACAGTGGAATTGAGTGGGAACCTCACAGGGCAGGTGTTGGTTCTGATGCCTGGTTGCTACTTGTCCTTATCCTTGTCAGGTGGCAGCGCGTACTGGGGAAACCGGAGTGAGAAGACGTACTCAGGCCATGTCCAGATCTGCCAGCAAGCGAAGGAGCAGGTTTTCTTCACTTTGGGGTCTGGACACTACCTCGAAAAAGAAGCAAGGACGCCCAAGCATCAATCAGGTAGGTTACAGAGCAGACAAAAAGGAACTCTATGTAGACTGCTTTCATGGTTACCCAGTCAAGGGTGTGTGTGTGTGTGTGTGTGTGTGTGTGTGTGTGTTCCTTTCTTGACAGTGAGTGTTATTTTAAGTCAGCTAATTGACACAAAGCAGCTAGTTGTGCTAGAGACTTTTAATAGATAGTACACATCTGTAACATTGAACTCTGCTATTAGTCTATCATCAAACTACAGTCCCCCACCTGAATCCCTTCCAAATCCTGGTTAATTATAGACCCACTGAAAACGCACAATTCATCTTGAGCCTTCAAGACAGAGCAGGACACCATGATGGAGCCCTAAGCACAGAGCCTTCTGATGTAGCAGAAAATTTCCCCTCAGCCCCCAGCCAGTGTACTTCAGCCTGTTAGCTGCGCAGGTCATTGTTCCTGCTCTAGATCTCGTTGCTCCTATGTCTTACAAATGGCTGGTCACTGCATAGCTCGTCCTTCTGCTGCACATTGTATAAACCAGTATCCAATTAACAAGCCATTCTGCCTCTGTACTTCTTGCTTGCTTATCCCATATGAGCCCCAAACCACCAGAGGTCAGGGCCTGATACAGTGATCCTGGTCAGTACTCACTGACTTAAGTAAATCTGCCTTCAAATCCTGGGAGGTGTCTTGGTGGTGTTTCTGCTTGCTGTTGCTTCTGATGCATCAGCTGAAAAGACCAACTGTGCTAAACCTCTTTGGATATCAGTCATGGCCCTCACGGATGGAGCTAGGATCCCTCCAGGCCCTGTCAGTGTTTCAGTTACTTTTTACTCATTGCTGGGACAAAATATGTGACATCCAAAATTAAGGAAGGAAAAGTTTATTTAGCTCATAGTTTGTGCAGCTTTTAGCCTATACTTAGCTGGCTCCCAGGCAGAGTAGCTCATGGCAGAGAGCAGTTCATGGCACCAGAAAGCAGCGAAGAGTAAGACTTCCAGCAAGCTTTCCTCTCCTTATATTGTAAACAGACTACCCTGGGACTGGGGATGTAGACCTCACACAATGTCCATGCCCTCCTCTCCTATAGGTTTACAAACTGTGAATCCTGGCTCTATACTGAGTCACTTAATTAAACTTCTAAATTTGTCAAGTTGACACAGTGTATCAACCAGTACAGCCAGGAAGGTATACCCTCCGATTTCTCTTGCCCCCTTGGGTGTCTGGAGGAAGATTCCTGGCTCCTCACTTGAATGGCTTATATTATATCTCAAATGAAGGAGGCTGGGATCTGTCTGTCTATGTGTCTCCATCAGGCTGCCTGCCTGCTTGCCTGATTCTGATGAGACCTTGGGGACACCCCAGTTAGTTTGTTAGTCCTGCTCAGTTCAAGCAGAAGAGCTTGATCAACTCTTATGACTTAAGGCCACCCTATGACTTAAGGCCACCCTCAAGGGGAGGGGGTTTGGAGTGTCTAACCTGTGAGAGCCTGCTGAGTGAATACGTAAGTGGCTTGGACAGTGTAAGCAATAGGCTGCTCCATCTGTGCAGTAAGACGGCAAAGCTCGGATCCCGGTGGCTGATTGAGCTCTGCGGTTCTGTGGAGATTGACACATGGCATAGCAGAGGCCTCTTACCCTGCTCAGCTAGGTAAGGCCTGAGTTCCTGTGAGAGGCGCAGCTAAGCAGGCACCTGAATGGCCTCTTTTTGAGAGGCACTCATTCTTTCTGGATTGCACCATCGTTCTCAGGTACACAACATATACTGTGGGGAGGCAGAATGGGAACTAATTAGTTAAAACCCACAGTCCCTGACTGTAGGAAAATGGGCTTTTACAGCATTAAAAATGAAACCAAATCATGCCCTGTACCTCAAAAGAAGCCAAAAAGTAGGAAGAGTTCCATTCTTCTGAGAATTCTGCCTTGGCACCCTCATGGGCTGCTGGAGTTGCTGCCAGCACTTATAGCTTCACTCCCCACTACTGATTCATCTCCCCATCCGACTGAACTGGCTCTAGCTAGCCACTGTCTGAATTCAACCACATAGCACCCCCACACTCCCCGAGACACACCTGACCTGGTCAGATGGGGGTCATCTAACACTCACCCAAGATGACTGTTAGCAGTTCCTTCTAAGCTTCACATTTTGACTGAGGAAAAACTGGACTCTCAGCCCTGCCAAATGAATAAGACAGTGAGCTTCCATCTCCTTTAACCCTAAAGATGATGCTTGCATCAGCCTGAGACAGATAATTGCAATCCTTAAGTTCTAGAAATTCTCCTCCTAGAGGTATGAAGTACAGATTCGCCTTCAGGCCTGGCCATCAATCATGCTGCCTTGCCTCAACCCCTGTTGCTGTCAGATGTCACCTGAAGCACAGACAGGCATCAGCCACACTTCAGCCTGATAGACCTTCATCACCTTGAGCAGGATCTCTGTACCATCAACAGTACAGCCATCACCTTGCACTCTGCAAGGTTTTGACCCATATACCCTTTTTGGACTGTATTAGATTTAAAAAGATGCTTTCCTCTGCTTGCAAATTGGTTCTCTACGCCTCTTCAGTTGACAAAATCCTGAGGATAAAAGGCCACATCACTTGGGCTCAGCTGCCATAAAAACTCCCACCTTGGCTCTGTTCCTGTTTCCTCCACATCAGGAAAGCCATCTTAGTTGTCAAAACAAGCCAACGAGGCCATCTGAGAGGCTCTCAGATTCAGCCCAAGCTAGAAAAGCTTTATCCTTTTCTGCTGGAGGACCTTGAGTCCACCTGTCCACTCATCAGCCTTGAGCTGTTCAGCCAGCCTTGAAGCCACCACCGCTGCCAGTTCTGTCCCCTGCACCACAGCCTCTGCTCTCCTGGCAACAGCTCTCTCTATTTAATACTGAAGGTCACTGCTGTATTTTAGTTGGGGCTTGAGCCTGGTTAAAGCCACAAGTCCCACCACTGGTTAATCCTAGCTTGGTGAACAAAGTCCTCCCAAGTGTGTCCAAACTGAATTGTAATATGACAGAGGGCCATGAAGCTTTAGATCAGTACCACACTGCTCTCGTGGAAGACCTCAAAGAGGGAGGCACGAAGCCAATATATGTGTTCCCACTAGAGTCTTCACTGAAAAGCAGTTCTACCAAAGCAGATCTTGTGAGATTGAGGGGCACTTTATCAAACATGAATTCCTATACCTCCTGAGTGCCTTATACTTCTCTTGGGATATCACCAGCCACCCTCACACTCAGAACTTTTGCACTGGACTTAATACTGACCCTGACTATACCTCCCAAGGAAGAACAACACCTGTGTCAGCCTGAAGTGCCTAATAATAATAACCATGAAATTTTGAGACTTCTTTCCAGAAGCATGGACAAAAGACCCACCTCTGGGGCTTGCTCTCAGTCATATCCCTTGAGTAGTAGAGCTCTGTCCCAAGGAACCCCTACCTGTCCCAAACAGTAAACTTCAGCTGCCTGCAAAGCCAAGCTGGAGCACTGTCATGATGGCCTTCCATACACATTGCCCCAGTCTTCTACTGCCCACAGCCTGCTAGTATACCTGTCTGGGCCTAAAATTTCCTTCTTATACTTTTGACTGGCTCCTGTGAGCCCTCCCCTCTTCACCTTTAAATAGAAGGACCCCAAATCTGGACTCAAAAGCTAACTGACCTGGACTCAACCTCCCAGGGGTTCACAAACTTATTTCCTCTTTCAAAAAGCATTTTTAATTAATGACAGTCAAGCTGCCTGCTGAAAAGACACAAAAGCTCTGCTACAGTATGTGGCAGAAACTGGTTACAAGCAAGGAATTCCACAGATTTCTTGGAGCTACTGCTTCTATATGCTTACTCAGAGTGCCAGTCCCTGGGAGGACTTAGTGACCTATAAGGGCTACCTTGGCCTGTGCCTACATGCACTAGCAGCCACTGTCCTGATCAAGAAAGCTGACAAACTCATGCTAGACCGATACCCAACTGTTCAGCTACCACATGGCTGTGCTGAGATGAATTGCTCTAAAAGATGGACTCCCTGGCAGATGCTGAGCACAGCCTGTTTATGGATGGAAGTAGCTCTGTTTCCAGGGAAGCCTGACAGCTAGCTATGCTGTGGTGGTCACCTTGGACAAAATTCTTTGGACAAAACTCTCCTGCAGGGATGATCTACAAGCAAACTGCTATTTGGAAACCTGCCGCCAACAACTAAAAATAATCTGATCCAAAGGCCTAATCCCCTCTGGGCATCCAGTTAAGTGAAACATCAACCCCAGAAAAACTTCACCTGCTGTTCCAGGAAGATCAGAGCAGGACCTGTTCCCCTTGTTTTTCTCTGCAAGTGCAGGCCAAAGCACTTGTACCTGTACTCACTGGCACTGACCTCATGCATTATAGTGGACTCTTTCCTTTTAAGGAGATATAGATAGATTAAAAAGACCCACTATGTCTGTAGACATTTTTGTACACATGTATAACCCAGGTACATATTAACTGTGGCTACAAGTTTCAGAAATCTAGCCTTAGAAAATTTACCTGGACAGCTCTTCCTAGGCTCACTCTGAAGAGGCAGTGCTGGCTGACCAGTGCACATATGCTGAAACCTGAGGGCGCAGTTCACAGGAGTGTTGCAACCTATTCCCCTTGGTTTTTGTATCTTTTCAGGCTGCTTACCCTGGTCCTTGTTTGCTTACTTCCTTCCGTTAGCTCTGTTTTCTTGCCTTAGACTCTATGGACAGTTGTCCCAAGAGAATAGAACAATCAAACACTTGACCAATATTTGATGAGCATCCAAGGCACACTGGACACTCTCTTAAATCAGATTAACACCCTCACTACCTTGAGAGACTAATGTCACAGAACACACAGGCCTAAATTCTAGTTGGGCCTTGTCTCAGAAAATTACAGCAGTAATATGACCAGCAAAGATTTGCTGGGGAAAATATAGCAGAAAACACCCCCGCCCCAGCCAGCATATGTCAGTTTCTTTGTTGCCCAGGTCATAGTTCCTGCTCCAGATATGGTTGCTCTGGTCTCTTAGAAATGGCTGGTCACTGGGCTGCATAGCTGGTCCCTCTGTTGCACATTGCGTAAACCAGTCCTCAGCTGACAAGCCATTCTGCCTCTACTTCTGCTTGCTTATCCCATATAAGCCCTAGACCACCAGCATTCAGGAAATGATACAGTGATTTCGGTCAGTGCCCATTGACATAAATAAATCTGCTTCCAGATCCTGGGTGTCCTTGCAGTGTCCTGCTTGCCATTGCACTGAGTCGGTTTCCAGCATTAGAATGAAGGGAGTCCCCAGGGAGACCTGATGGTGTCTTTGCTCCTGTCCTTCTGGGGTTGGCATTCAGTGGGCAATTCCTCTGCCTATGGGAAGGAGGAGTCGCAATCTGCTGGCACTTCTTAACCTCACCTTTGGGCATATCTGCTCGTATGTGAGGGCCACAAGGCGATCTCAGAACATCCTGCCTGCACAGCCTAGTCCAATGTAGTGTGGGGCTCTGGAAGCTGTGCCCTGCAGCCCTGTGCTTTCCCATCTCAGGCTGCATTGCTGGTGTTACTTCTCACTCTCCACTATTACTGTCATCTTGAAGTTTCTATTTTAGAGACTAAAGGAATGTGAGCATTGATAGTTGTTTTGGAAGAAGGCGACAGTCAGACTGTGTGTGTGGTGGCTGTGGCTTGGATGGCTGATGTGACTTGCCCATGTCCTATGGCGGTGCAAAGTGAGAAAGCTCTGCTTGACTTCACAGAAAGACCCCTCCCTGATTTCCCTGAGAATTTTGGCTCTTAGTTTTCTGAAGAAATAAAACTTAAAAAGAAATTAGTCTTCAACACCCATGTGCCAAGTTCCTTGCCTAATGTGCCTGTCGTTTAACTGCTGCAGTTCTCTGTCTTTATGGAACGTGCAGGGAACTATTAAGCAGATGAGGCTGGGTGCGGACTTAGATTCCATCAAAATGCCCAGTTTATGTGGTTCTGCCATTATCACCTGGTTATTTAAAACCTGTCTTTGATATATATGCCTGAATGGAAGTGAGGTCTAGAGACTCTTGCATGTT
>PVKN010004380.1:0-33721 GCA_004027915.1 Capromys pilorides
CATGTTTATCTGGTCTTTTTCCATATCCAGTACAGTTTCTTAGGTTGTGTTAAGAGATTACACTTCTGTAGGTAAGGAAATAAAACAAAAATGTTTCATGTGTATTTAACTTTGTAAACTTTTACTTCTTTTATTTTCCTTCTAAAACCAATGAGATTTAATTCTGAAGTAACTAAAACAAAGAAATGAACTGGCCTGTATGAATGGAAAACATACAAGAAATCCTAGAAAACTAGGACTCTCAATCTTCAAAATAATTTAATGGTACAAAAGAAATATAATGCTGACACAGTCATTATTCATAGACTAAGAGCATTTTAATTGCTAGTTATTTCTTGCCATGATACCTATATACTCCTGAGTATTTAGGGAAAATATTTAGATACTACATAGCTGTGCTGACACATTCTCAGCTTAGTGTAGAGAAATTTCTGATATTTGGCTTTAATGATATAAGAGGATGCATGTGGAGACACTGTACAGTCAAGCAAACACAACTTAGCCAGTTGTTTTGAGAACGTGTGGAAAAAAACAAAGGTAGCCAATCAGGTGGCCTTGAACTTGGGGTGTGACTGAGTGCCTCTTTGTGTCTGGATTCTTGTGGCCAGGACCATTGAGACTAAGGGAGGCACGTTTGGAGCTATCATCTGACCCAACCTCCCACTGGAGAAAAATGAGTCTGATATTAGTTGATTATAAATTAAGTTGTGTATGTGCTTGAAGTGTGATTTGGGGCAGCCAGAAACTTTATTATTTATAACTGTCTTTCTGCCTACTCTGCTCCTCTAATATATTGAAGACATTGATAGAAATGTAGCATTTCAGGCCTCTGATGAAAAAAGCTATCTTATTTTGCTAGGATTTCTGTAAGAATAAGCTTCTGCCACCATTCTTCTGAAGCAAGGAACAGAAAATAGGAAAGGAAAAGCAACCAGGGCCTAGTTGTAGTCTCCACAAATCTCACTTTGTCTGCCAGGAAGAAGAAGCAAGGGGGAGGGCAGGAAAGTCACATGTGATAAAGTTACCCTCCAAGAATAAAACCAGGAAGACTCAAACATAATAGATGAGATTAGTTATCTGCAGAAATGACACACCCTAAGGAATAGCCAAAAGATTATGTGAAGAAATTTAGAAACACCCTGAGGAATTCAACAATAGTAGAAGCTTGATTGCATCCATATATTTCCACCAACAATCTAATCGCAGCAAATGGATGAACCTGTAACACAATCAAGCAGCAACTTAATCAGTAATAGCAAATAGATTAAGTACTCTAATCACAATCAATTGTACTGTAAGTCACCCGAAGAAAGAATAGACTAACAAAGGGGATTATCTCTAAGGAAATGGGGAGCTCCAAGAAGCCAGAATTTGTCTGTGATGCCAGCTCCCTCCAGTGTAAGCAACTCGGATTTCAAAAGCTTTATTTACATGAGCATTTGTCTATTTAGAGAGACACTAACAATAACAAAAACAGCCTTTATCAGTTCTGAAGCCAAAGAATCTCATTTTTAAAATTGCAATAATAGCCAAAGAGCAGCTGACAAAATTATTAAAAGCATAGGACTCATATTCATTCAATAACCACTTATGAAATGCCAGCTAGCAAACTCAAGTCGCTGTCCTAGGAGCTGAAGATTCAGCTAAATAAGAAAATCTATGCCTTTTTGAAGCATTCATTTTAAAAGCCAGAAGACAAATATTAAAAAACCGGTTACACATTAAATTATTTAATTACAGTGATAAAATTTACCTGAACTGAAAAATACCATAGGGGTCTCTAAACTGATCTGAGATTTACAGAAAGCTTTTTTTAGAGTATATTTTGTTTGATTTATGTATTTCTTTAAAAAGGAGAAGAAAACAGAGGACAGCAAAAATAGATACATGTTGAAGGAAGAAAATTATGCTAACAGTATGAATAAAATGGATGATACTAAGTAGATCAAAATCATCTATGACAAAGCAATTATTTGCCGAGAAATTATTTAGAAAGACTAACACCACTATTCGCTTACGAATGGCTCCAAGAAGCTTACACAGTAATTCACATTCCAAACATGACATACTGTTTAGAAATGAACTACATGTGCGATAGTTTCGGAACACATCACAGCTTTGAATTTGGACCACCGGAGTTGACCACAGATCAAAATTATCTGTGTTCGCTCCTGAAATACAGCGAGGGTGCTGGAAATGTTACGGCTCCAGCTCCATTGTACAGCACTGGACAATCAGCGGCAGCTGATAAGACCAATTTGAGAATGCAAGATCGTAAGGCACAAAGGTAGAATGACTGTGAAGTGGCGCTGAAACCGAGCATCCTCCTGTAATTTCCGATCTTAGGCAGAGAAGGGTTATTGAAAAGTTTTAGAGCAAGCGTGCACATGCCCTAAGTGGGTCTCAAGGGCACTCAGGCAGATGCTGCATTACCCAGGAACCTGTTAGGTGTGCGCTTGCCAGGACGTAAAATATGGAGTGCTAAAACACCGCACTGCGTAAGAGCAGAGGAAAGCGCCGGCATATGTGAGCTCCCTAGTGACAGATCACTGAGAGAAGGTGGACCAGAGGAGACAACAGAGGGGTACATGGCAGGAGGAGCTCCTTGTAGAAAAGAAAAACAAATATGGAGAAAATACTTGGCGAAAAACCTCACTGATTGTAAACAAAACTAATGAACTGTGGCCAGAATAGTAAAGCTTTATGCATTTAATCTTTAAGCCTGTAGTTTTTTAAAATTTTATTGAGAAATTATTTGGAGTGCTACGCTAAAATGTTATACGAGTTAGTAAGGTTTGCCTTTTGGAATTTTACGCTCTACACAGGCAAAATTTAAAAAGCAATTCAACAGATGGAAAACCAGCACAAATAAATGGGAAAAGGAAAGGATAGAAAGAAGGAAAAGAGGAGAAAGGAAAACTGGAATGCATTGTGCATTAACAGAAAGTTTCTGTGCTTTCCCATGAGATTCTGTTGCTCTAATTTTCTCTCCCTTGTCTTCACGTCAGTGAAAGATTGTGTGTTTTCTTTTTTTTTCCTACTTCACAGCCCCTGTGAATTGTTCAATTGACATTCAGGACAGGATGCTTCACACGTGGAGATGAGTGTTATTCCTTTTGTGCCCTTCTAAAAATCTATTGGGGAAGTTTAATCAAGAAGACTCCATGGGAGCTAATATGTGCAAAAGTAAGAACAGCCCACAGTAAGGAATTGTATAATGAACTAACTGTTGGCCCGAAAGAGGTAAGAAGGAAAAGCAGGTTTAAATGCAATCGAAAACACAACAGAGTAAGGATAGCGTGGCTTTGCAGGAGCACAAGAAGCTGAAACTGAAGGCAGTCCCAGAGGAAACTGTGGCTAACTGGATTGTTATTTAATTATGCAAATGATTATGGTTAAAACCTACTGGGAACCGCAACGTTTCAGGTTTGAAAAATAGTTTAAGTGGTCTTTTACTGCAGCTGCCTTGTACAATAGTTGAGGAATCCGCGTTCCCTGAGAAATTCAGTATGTTGGGAGAGGTATTTGATATATAATAGCCATTATTATTATTATTATTAATCTTATTACTATTTAGTGGTAGAGCTGGAACAAAAAATAAAGCTGCTTTATTTCTAGTCAGTTCACTGTTTCTACTCAACTTCATATTCCTGTTCCATTTTTTGTTTAGACACCTCTCTAGGTAGTTCCGGCTGGCCTTGAAATCACTGTGTATGTTGACCTTGATCTTGAGGGATCCTTCTGCCTCAGCCTCCCTGGTAGTGGGGCTACAGGATTGCACTGCCATGGCTGACTTCTATTTCATTTTAAAGGAATGTCTTAAGTATTACAACACATTTCAAAATATAAGCATTACATTGTCTAATCTAATATAGTAGATTAAAATTTACTTAAAACACATACAAATACTCTGCTCCTGAAAACTCGAATATGAATTTACATAGGGATATTCTGGAGGATCAAAAAACATTGCAGAATTCCTCAACTTCAGTCCCTGAGAGTCCAGCAATCTCCACGGTGAGGCATCTTCTTATTCCAGTATTTATTAGACTCCTCTAGAAAACAGAAAGTAATTAGAACCTGTCCAATCTCAGGTGAGAGCAGTTAATTATTAGCTACGAATAAAAATAAAGCACAGGAAGTGAATTATGATTACAGTAAGTCCCTGACTTATAAAAGAGTTGGAATCATGGAAACACTGGAAAATTGGATTCACTCATAATCCAACAGAGTGAGCCTTACATAGCATACCTGTGAAAGTTCACAGCTCAGATGTCCATAAGCCAGGGACTTGCTGTACAGAACTTAGCTCTAATTATCTTGTCAACAGTCCTTACAAATTCATTTTTCCACCTATAGATCCCTCCTAAACTCCACCTGTTTGCAGGTGATCCATTTCAGAACTGCTACCTCCTTTGTAAAGCCTTCCCAGTGTTGTTCAGGTTGTTATCAATGTTTTTGTTGTGTTTAGTTGCTATTTTATTTTGCATTAACGTTTTATTTTTGGTGGTGCATGTTTGCAGCACACACTGACTACATTCCTGATGGGGAGTTGGTACATGTAGGAAACACATCTTAATTATTTTTTCCATCTCTTTTTTCTTCTTTCTCTGCACCATTCCTTTTACAAAATATCTCCTTGTGTCTTATCTTTTACTTTACTCTTCATTTATATCTTGGGTTTCTCACATAAGAGAAACCATGTGATAGTCAAGCTTTGGTATTTGATGAGCTTCACTTAACTTTGTGGTTTCTTGACACATTTATTTTCCCAAATAACTCACATTTCTTCTTCATGGCACAGCAGTAGTCCATCATGTATAAGTGTCGCATTTTCTTTAACCCCTCTTCACTGATAGACACAGATCACCTGCAAGCTGTTTAGGGTTAGCTATTAAGAATAGCTGTCAGAAATTTAGGTTTAGCTATTAGGAACTGTACTCCCATAAACGTGTGTGTGCATGTTTCACTGTAATATAACATCTTTAACTTTTTAGAGATGATACTTAAGGGGGGAATAGTTGGCTTGAATGGAATTTCCAGATTTAGTTTTTCAAGGAATATTTATACTAATTTCCATAGTAGCTCAATGTTTAAGGACGTCAACAAGGGAGGTAGGTTTTCTCCCTTACCTCAGCCTTGTCAGAATTTTTTATTGTTTGATTTCTTAATAACAGTAAGTTTTCTGCTTAGGCGGTCTGAAGGACCAGGATTTGATCCCAGGTGTGCTGTGCCAGCCCTGCCACCAGAGCACACTGAGATGCTGAATGAGACTGGGTGTAGTGATGTGAGCCTGTAATCCCAGAGGTTGGGAGGCTGAAAAATAGGAGGATCACTACAAGTCTGATCTGTGCAGTGAGACCCTGTGTTAAATACATTAAAAAAATAATAATAGCAAGCTTTTTGAAGTTAAACAGAACCTCAGATGTTTTAATGTTCATTTCTTGCTCAGGCAAGAGCTACTGAACATTTTTTCATGTATTTATTGGCCATGTATACATCTTCTGAGAGGTGTCTATGCATATCAGGTGCCCACGTTTTTTTGTTGAATCTTTGTACCCTGTATAGCTCCACCATAGTCCTTGAACATGAGCTATAATTTCTGCTTTGCCTGCTTATTTCCCCGAAGACTTTAAAACCCCTTGGAGTACTTTTCAGCTATGTTTTCATTATGCCTAGCAGAGCGTATCATAGAATTACTTCTTGATTGAATGCTTATAAAAATGCAGATCATTTATGAAAGTGAAGAGAATAAAGATAAAATACTCATAGTAGAATTCTCTGTAAGTGAAATTTATAGCTTCTCTATCACTCATCTATGTATTGATCGATCGATCAATCAATTGATCTAACTATCTCTATTTTAATCTTGCTAGAACTACAAATAAAATTGAACAAACTTTCTATGAGAAAATGATCAACATGTACAAAGTGTTCTGTAAAAGTATTCAGAAATTATCATCCAGGAGTTTAGAACCATCAGGTTCATAAAGCATATGCTGAGCCATATTCTTTAGTTTTAATTCCCAGGATCATAAAATGGGAAGAAATACTTGAGAGAAGCTAAATGTGACAGTGCATATCTAGATGTCCTCTCCAAAGCCTCATGAACTCATAGATGAGGATTTGGGGAGGTAAATGAGTTACAGATATGTGACACTGCATTGGTTCAGAATTATGCTAAGCCATAATTCTGGGTGTGGTTGATGGAGTTACTGAAGAAGGAAGACCCATCCTGTGTGTGGGTAGCATGAACCAGTAGAATTGCAGCCTGAATGGAATAAAAATGGTTAGAAAAAACAGTTTTCATTCTATTCTACCTGCGGTACCACGGACTGTTTGTCTTCTGCCATGCCACCCAGTCTTGGAACCAGCAGACTTTGGACTGCATCGTCTACAAAGTGAGGTAAAGTAAACCTTTTCCTCCTTTAACCATTGCTAGTCCAGTTATTTAAGTATGGGATGACCAATAATTGCATTTTTGTTAATCTTAATGAAATAATATAACAGGAAGCATAAGGATGACAATTTGATCAAATTTATTCAATACTAGAATCCATTGGTTGACACACCAGCCCATACCACACTGTAGATATTAGTAGGCAAATGTGTGCTGCCCAAGTGATGCTTTAAGCTGTACGCAGGTGACCTGCCCTAGGGTGAGTATAGCATTCTTACCCTGAATCCCAGCATCACACCATGAGTTAATCTATGCCTGAAACGGCCCCATATGAAAGTGCATGAGGCTCTGAGGGGACATCTAGACACATTCCATAACAGTGTCTTGCTTCAACTTTCAATTTTATGAATTTTTTTTGTACATTTCTCGTTTCCATACCTTTTACTTACAGAACTGTATTTGGATGAACATTAGATGTATTGTTAGAGCACAATTTCAGATGACAATAATATACACCTAAACATTAGAGTCTGTTCCTACTTTTGCTTCATGGTGACACTCCCACCCAATTCAAGACACAGCTAATAAGCCTCCCTTCCACTTCAAGAATCCAAGTCTGACAATGAAAAAAATGGAATAGTTGATTTTATGCAGCTGTTCATGAGCTAATTATCTGCAATCATTTCTGATTACTTAATAGGCCATGGTAGGATGTGTTTGCTGCTAAGTTGAGCTTACACATTAGGCTTTAATGTGCTGATATGGTTAATTGTCGTGCTCAATGCTGCCTGCTAATAGACTATTCCTGAAAATGAGACCATATCTCAATGGAATTTGCTTGTTTATTTTAAATAAATGATAACTACAAACTCGGATCCTAGATCTGAGTTTTAAGAATGCTCTTTTTAATGCTGTATCATTTCTAATGCATTTAAATTATTCAAGTCTGAGAGAACAAGTTTTGAAACTAACAAGTCAATAACCTACACAAATACAGTTTCTACATTTTCCCTGCTCTTTTCAGTTTCCTACCATTGATAGCAAAAATTCTTTTAAAGTCTGCCAAACAAGCTGAATGCAATAACATAATAATGAGAAAAGTAACTGCATGTTAAAAGCAGACAAGTATTTATTAATATGTAAACCGAGGTGCCCATGCTAGTCATTGGGAGTAACACCAAAATGTTAATATGGAAGGTAGGTGTGGAATTGTTGTTATGAGACCATTAATTTTTTGTAGTTTTGCATTTTATGATAGCACTTATTCTGAAATGCTTGTATATAGCTTTAAAAATTTAGCAGGCTGTATTTCTATTGATTCTGTACAACAAACATTTTTTCTGATTACAAACATGAGTGCAGAGCACAACTATAAATGTTTCAGGTGCTCCTCCTTTTCCTTTCTTTTCTCTTCACAGGACCTATTTCTGTTGGGTCATCATTTCTTTCCTTCATCTCTTTTTTAACATCATTTCTTTCTTCCCTTACAGCTTGGAGAAGTCATAGGCGTCAACAACAAATAGATAATGCAACCCAAATCCCCTTGGCATTCGCTCTGAAACTTCTAAGAATGGTAGGCTCCTATCATTGTCTACCATTCCCCAGGCACGCCCTGTTCTATTACTTTTACCATCAGATTCACCCTTTTTAGAACAGGTTTGAGTTAGCAGGACCCTGTGGGTCTGCTTGAGTCCATCACTCTGGGGATGCTGTGTGGTTTGAACCTATGACTTGCTCTAGGAACATTGGTTTTACTCACGCATGTAAAACCAATTATTTTAACACAACTGCAGAGCTGGGGAGATAGCTCTGAGGCAATGTGCCTGCCTGATAAGTGCAAGGTCGTGAGTTTGAACCCTGTCCCCCCCCCCAAAAAAAAATATATATATATATATATATTTATATATATATATATATATTGCAGTCAAATAAATACAGAGAAAATAAGACAAGAATAATTGAATTGCTTATGATGCATAGTCATTGTTCTGCTACTTGATTTATATGCAGAACACAATACATTTCTACATTAAAGTGGTGGTTCTCTCAATGTTTCATAAATTAAGACTTTTGTATTGCTTTTTAACATTTTAGCTTTTGATATTTCATTAGAGCTATACAAGTTAATGCAACATCTTCTTCCTAATACTTTCTTTCAAAAATCAGGACTTTGTTTCACAAACACAACAGATGCTTTCTCATGCTTCCACATCTTAGTTCTACTTTCTTCTAGTTCCTTCTTTCATGAAATTCAATTTTTTTTATTTTTTAATTTTTTATTTTTTTGGTGGTACCTAGGGCTTTCACATGAACATTTTTAAATTTTCTCTTCTGAGACAAGAAGGTCTTAACAAGATGCCAGAAGACTACATTCAAGTGTGTGAGTCCTCCTGCCTCAGCTTCCAAGAGTGCTAGGATTCTGGGCATATGCCGCTATGCTCTGCCTCATCTTTTTTAAGGCAATTACAATTGATACAGGACGTTCCATGAGAATAGTTATATCAGGTATTACTAGTGGTACCGTCAAATATAAAGACAACAAAACTAACTCAAGCACTCTGCCTTTTATAAGAATATTATACCTTGTCCTTAAAATAATCCTGTAAGAATCATACCATTATTGTCATCATCTAATAGATGTAGTAACTAAGATTTAGCATGTAGTAGCCAAAATTTAGTAAAATATTGAGTTCAAATACATACAGTCAAGATCAAGGTGAGGGGTAGGGTAATCCTGGATATGGCAACCTGAATCCAGAACAGCCTTATCTCAGAGTCTGAGTAACCAATACCATGTATTTTCTCTCTCTCCAGAACAGTTCCATTTTATTTAAAAGAGCTCCTATGGCATTTTTCCTTGTCTCTTACTCTTTTAATATCATTTTTTGTTTTCTTGTGAAACAACCATTTACTTAAGAGAGAGTATAGCAATAACTGAAGTTACATTAGAAGTAGCATACATGTAAAAGACCAGAATAACAGGCATTCCAAGCATCATTTTGGTGTTACAGATTGCTATCCTCAGCCTGTGAACAGCCTGTTGGAGGCTCTTAGGACCATTGTCTACTTCGTCCTCTGTATAGAAGTGCATGGTTTTCCTCCTGCCATGTTTCCTATCTTTTCTGCTTGCAAATTCTTCATTGTTTAACCCTTAAGTTCTTGATTTCCATTCAGTTGTGTTATGCCTTTCTATTTTTATTTCTTCCTGTGAGTTCTTACACTAAGGAGACTATATGATATTTACACATGTAGATCTGGTTTATTTCACTTATGAGTATATCTTCAAGACATATCCACTTATATATGAAGTCCTCTAGTTTATCATTCTTTATAGCTGAGTAATATTCCACCGCATAAAAATACCATATTTTTTTCAACCATTCTTCAGGTGATGGGCATTTTGGTTGTTTTGGCTATCACAAGATTTGACTATCACAAATTGTGCGTCTATGAAAATAGGTGCACAGATATCACTGTGATATGATGTTTATAGTTCTTCTGGGAAAATTCCCAGGAGGAGGATAGCTGGATTGAATGAGATTTCCAGTTCTAGATTTTTAAGAAGTCTCCACACTGCTTTCCATAAAGTTACATGTTCTGTTATACAGTTCTTGCTTTAATCTGCCCTTAACCACCCAGCAAAAAAGTTTAACCATGAGGCAAGCTAGATTAGTATGTTGTGCTATAAAAGGCTTAAAACAACAGCTTCCAATAATGCCAGTTCTGCCAATAAACTACTACAATTTTGGAACATCGGACTATGTATATAGCTACTTTTTCTTAGTTCAATGAGAAGAAACTTTTATATCAATAATGATTAGAAAAATTATCATGTCTGCATCCTGTGCTCTAAATAACTACTGCAAGGACAACAATATGCATCATGCCAAGTATTGGGAATATAATAATAATGTGTTTTAAAACTGTTGCATTGTTATTTCTTATTAAAAGTAATTTTTAAAAAGAGCTCCTGATACACACCATGCATTCAGCATGAATCCAGTGTATACTGGATTATATTCCAGTGGGCCCCTTAAGGGCAAAGAGTGACTTATTTCATAACTTCACAACACAGAAGTGTTCCATCTTAGGAATTTTACTTATAGCCATGAAATGGGAATTGTTTCTT
Organism: Capromys pilorides; assembly: GCA_004027915.1. Classification (NCBI taxonomy): domain Eukaryota; kingdom Metazoa; phylum Chordata; class Mammalia; order Rodentia; family Capromyidae; genus Capromys; species Capromys pilorides. The sequence goes on from PVKN010004380.1 coordinate 10,530, forward strand.
TCCTTACCCATGTATTTCCCTGTATATTGCTTCATATACCCATGATATAGCTCCACAGGATGACTTGCTATCCCTCATCTAGCCTCGGGGTTGCTCTTTTAGATAGCTTTGCTCATGCTGGGCCTTTTGCCTGAAATGACCTTCTATGCATGTAAATCTTCACCAAGGTGAAATTCTAACTGCTGTCTTTCTTAAAGCTCTAGTTTATGAATTAGGCGTGATCTTTCCCACTTGTATGCCTTAGCATTGTGTTTATAGTGCCATTATCCCATATTAGGTAAGCCCCATCTATGCATTTGCAAGACCTTAAAAAAAAAAAAAAACCTCGCCCCTAAATTTTTCACATAGTAGGTGATCAAGAGATTAGCTGAATTACAATTAAATTGTTTAATTGGCTTGTTTACCACAAAATGATATTTACATAATTACATTGCTTCTCCATATGTTCTTAAGTATAGCATAGCTGGATGGAAGCAATAGTTTCATGTCTCCTTTTCTGTTCAGTGAATGTGCACCTCTCCTTCTGCTCTGTCCATTTGCAAGCAAACCTACAGAATGCCCCAAAATGAGATCTTAAATGTAATTAATAGAACAGTTTAGTAGCTCTTAGATACCAAGCATTTCATTCTTGCTAACCAGCAACACTTTTCAATGACATTTTGTCAATGACATTTAAAGACATTCATATTTGAATAGTAGTTAACCATGTTAAAATATTCAATAGACTAATGTTATATTAAACCTTCATCTATTATTAAATTGAACAAATATTTACCATGTTTGTACAGTGTGTAAGACATAATACTAGTTAAGATTTCTGAGAACAATAAGTGTCATGTAAATTCCTTAAGGAAGGGAACATTCAGGAATGCACTTAGGCAAGAAATGTGGTCCAGTGGTAGGGCATGAGCAGAACTTGTGAGGGTCTAGGTCAGTTGGCAGCACTGCACGGAGACATTCTGGTCTAGGTCAGTTGGCAGCACTGCACGGAGACGTAAGTGCAGACAGAATAACCAGGGCACTGCAGAGACCTATGGCAGAGGCTTGAGACAAGATGTAAGGTGCTGCAAAGATATACAATGAAAAAGTTGTTTCATAATTTGGAAAACTCACTGAAATATTTATTTTTCACTTTCTATACCAATTTTGTGAGTAGTGACTAAAAGATTAGTGAAACTATAATCAGGCTTCTGAATCTTCTGCTGTCTGTACATTTACTCATAAAATCCTATTTCAGCAAAAAAAATTATTGCTAAGTCAGTGTGGCAAAGCTCCTTCGGCCTTCACCATCATGTATCTATATCTGTCTGTCTCTCTGCCTGTCTATAATCATCCTGGCCTATATTCAGCAAGAATTCTGTTAAAGTAGTTTAGCCAGATCCTTCTTACTCCTGCTGTTTACTCTTAGCAATTTCCATCCATTGCTCTGTGAGTAAAAACCACTTGCCCAAACTATAATTGGAGGCAAGCCCAGTCTCTCTCTCACGAAGCAAGCTCCTGTGCTGGTGGTCTCCATACCTAGTGTGAAGACCCTCAACTGGATTCCTTAATCTTTCTTAAATGTATCTTTAATAATTTTTAGTACCTTTCATATTGCTGTATATCTTTAGAGAAGAAGTCTGTAAAAAATGGTTTGGAAAATGTAATGAAAATTAAAGTAGTAGAAATTTAAAATTCATTTATACAAAATTTAATAATTTGTCATAGACTTTGAAGAAACAATTACTCAAATCTCATCTTGTAAGTTTATTTTTCCTATAACTGAGATTGTTCACTATGTGTCAAAGACAATGCAGTTTTGTGTGAATCTGCTTTTCTGTCATGTGTGACAAGGAGAATACTTTAAAGTTCATTCTGACTGTGGTCTATGAGAGATAGATATATTTCCTATTTAACTTACATAAGGCGAGTTTCTTAGAATGGAAAATTAGAGATGCAGATGGCAACACTAACATCTATTTCACAGGATGAGCAAGAGGATTAAATCAAATAAGCTATAGAAAGTGTTTGACCAAGCTGCTGTTCTAGCTAAGTGTCCTGGAAATAATTGTCTTATATATATATTACCTTCTGTTTCTCAGTTTTCTGTCATGAATATACTTCAGATTTTATGATATTAGTTTTAAACACCAGGAAACAAACCTCCAAAGGCTGAATGCAGACAAATCACACAGCACCTGCCATCAGTTAAACACAAATCCTAGCAAACACAAGCTGTCCGGTGTCAGCGGCTCCGTCCTGGCTCTGCCACTCTTCTGCACACACCAGTGTGTGCCTTTCACACTTTTTGTGTTACTTTCTGAAAGTTTAGGTTTCCAATCAATATTCTCCTTTAGCTTTTTCTTCGAGAAGCATAGTTATGATAGCCATTTAAGTCTTTGCTTGAAAATCGAAATGTTTAGATCACCTTGGAGGTCTTTGTTGCTTTACGTTAAATAGAATTATCTCATTCTGCTTCATCATGTTTGTGTAAGCGAACTGTATCACAAATATCGTTTCTATGTGGCAGAGACTCTGGATTTTGGTCTATTCCAGTAAAGAGGGTTTATATTTTTGTCGCAGCAGGCAGTTTGGTTAGATTCAAATTTCAAACTATCTTGGTGGGTAGACAAAATGGTGATTCTGCTGATTTCTCTTCAGCTGCCACTGAGCTTGCTTCATGCCCTACAGTGGAGGACTCAGTCATGGACACAGGCAGAATTCAGTTACAAACCTTAGGGTTTTCCATTTCTTGAGATTTCCCAGTAGCTGTGACTTCCCAACAAGCTGGCTTCCTGTTAAGACCAGGAAGATTGTGGGGTTTCTACTAGTTTTGGTAAGTGCACTTTGGTTCTGTTTTCAGCATGAAAGCTATAAGAAACAGGTATCTCCAGTACTTTTTTCTTCCAAATTTAACAACTTTTAAGAATCTACCTTCTAAAGCTCACCATTTAGCATTATTTTTTATTATTTAATCCAAAACCTAAAGTTATCTGTGAGACAGTTGGATTCAGTTTGCGGTAACTACGACACAATGAATACAAAAACTCTCCCAAAATTTTGTCAAAATGCTTTACAAGAATGTTGTCTTTTATTTTTATTTTCTTTTTGAGACAGGGTCTTGCTATGCAGTTCCAGCTGGCCTTAAGCTTACTTTTGTAGCGCAAGCTTGTCTCAAACTCACACCAATACTCCTGCCTCAGCCTTCTAAGTGCTAGAAGAATGTTATGTCTTATAAACATTGCTCTAAATAAGAAATTAGCACGAGTTTTTAAAAACAAGAGCATTTTATGTATCCTGCCTTTTTGGTATTTAAATTTTTTCACTGTTTTCATTTTTGCTTGGAAATGATCATAGTTATCTAGAGTACATTTGGAAGATAGGGAGAAAGGTTAAGATAAAACTGGAAATAACTATTAAAAATATATATATTTCTATATATGTATCTATCTATGTATCTATCTATGTATCTATCTATCTATCTATCTATCTATCTATCTATCTATCTATCTATCTATCTATCTATCTATCTATCTATCTGAGATATATGAACTCAGAAACTTGCGCTTACCAGGCAGGTGCTTATGTCATTGAGGTATCCCCCTGACCCCCTCTATCTACCTATATGTCTGTGTGAGATTTCTATCACACTGGCAAAATGCCTGAGAAAAGAAGCTGTGAAGCAGAAAAGGGTCTTCTTCTCCCACAGTTCCAGCCACGGTTAGCTGGCTCCACTGTGGTGAGGCGGAGCTGTGAGGTGCGTCTGTAAAGTGCGGCCAAATGGGTCATTTCAGGGCAGCCAGGAGGCAGAGTAAGAAGCAGGCCAGAGCCCTGACAGCTCCTCCAAGGGCACACCTGCGACCTGGGGAACATCGTCCCACAGGCCCTACCCACCACCCTCTGGCATTTGTTTCCCTGGGGACATTTCAGGTACGAACCATAGCAATATATTCAGATTTTGAAACTGACTTATTTTTAAAAAGTGAATACATGTTAAAAATCAGTTTCAGAAAAATAGAAATCAACTTTTTAAAAAATGTGCATGATCTCTGGTCATAAACTTTACTTTTAGTCTGAATCCCTATAATGTCCCATTAAAACACACCTGCAGTTATACCAAGGTTTGTCATATCCCTTGCACCTAACAGGAATTTAACATTTGTTTAGAATAAAATGTTTTTTAATAAGGTATATTTTTCTATCTTAAATTTTTTTATTTAAGAACATAAAAATACTTTTTTATATATTCTGAATATTGGTAGTAGCCTAGCAAATTATTCATTATAGGTAGAATACCTTATTATTTTATTGTGCTATCATTGCTTTCCTTAAAAAAAGAAATCACTGCTTCCTCAAAGAGGTTACAAGAGATCAAGAGCATACTAAAATAGCTTTATTGTCATTATTACATGCATTAAATATACATTATAAATGGAATATGCTGCACATTGATGAAAAATGTATTCATTAAGGTAAAGAAAAAAGCCACTGAATGAAAAGATGACACATCTGAAATATGAAGTGCTCAAGCCCTGTAGTAATTTAATTTATCCATGCCACAGATATTTTATAACCTTTGTATTTTACAAAGGGGAAGGATGAACAGTTTTAAGAGATTAAATACCAGATGCTCTACAGAAAAAGAAAATACTAGCATCCTGGAATAATGTTGATCCCTGGCCCATTTTCTGCCCACTGGAAAAAATTGCACTGTTTTTCCTTCTCAAAAGGACACACAAAAAACTTCTTTCCATTATTAGGTCCAGTCTTCAACACTGTTCTCATGATGGAGCGCTTGCCATGCTTGCAGAGTGGGAAGGACAAATCTGCCCACTAGGGGAAAGAAAAGACAGGATTGTTAGCCTCCCATGGAAGCAAAGTGGAGCACAGAATAAGCCCAGGCCAGTGGGCCTGGTGTCATGTTACCCTCACTGCTGCTGTTATTAATTTGGCATTGTAAATCAGAGACAAGTCATTAGTTGTCATGCTTTCAAAAAGCTTATTTCTAGGAAGCATCCCTTCCGAATTTGTTTGAATCACACAAAGAAGTGTTATAATTGAGTTTTCCTTTATCTAGAGGTATATTTACAGAAGTTCCTTTCTTCTATTAAGAATAATTGAAAACTACCAGAACCTTGTTAGACAGTAATCTTTAGTGTCCCTGCTGTACATTTTAGTTAAAATGGTAAGATCAAAGATTTGTCAAAATTCTAGTGCTAAGCTTCCATAGTCTTTTGGGGAAAGCAATAATCCAATAAGGACTTACACAGGCAGGTAAGTCAGGCAGATTTTACTCTGTTATTCTTATTCTTATTAATTTTAGCCTCAAGTCAGGTACGAAAGAAGACATTATATTATCAGCAATATACAATATTTCTTTTCTATCTATAAAGACTTCTTGTCAAAGACAGAGTAACATCTTTTTCAGACAGAGATCTAAAAATCACTTATCAAATCTTTCCAGGGAAATTCCTTCAGGTATGCTGAAGAAAGACACTTCATCTCTCAGCCCAACCTGAAAAACTTTACTCCAACACTAAAACAGATAAGTACGTTTTGTTTGTTTAAACACCAAATGAATCATAACTTGGAAAAATATGTATTTTAAACATTAAAAGCACAGTCAATACAGTGACATATGCAGAAAGTGAGACTAATGATCTGGATTTTTTTTTTTTTTTTTTTTTGTGGGACCGGGGTTTGAACTCATGACCTTGTACTTAACCATGCAGGCACTTGTGCCATGGAGCTATCTCCCCAGCTCCCTCTCTGGATTCTTGAGTGTTGTATCAGACTCATTTTTAGTGATACCTGCATAGACTAGAGAGGCTGAAGGACTCTCCAATAGCTAAATTTGATAGCTTATGTAGTAGGATTCACTAAGGTCAGTGTAAGCCCAAAGTGTGTATAGTTTGGCCAATGTATAAACAAAGGTTTTTGATATAGCACCAAATTGAGGATGTACCAATTCTTATCTTAGATTCTTAACCATGAGAGTAGTACTTGTACGTCTTGGCCACTCAGAACCTTTCTATCTTTGTGACCTAATAGCAATATTTTTCCAAATATATTAACCTGTGATTACAAGTATGATATACCCTAATAGCCCAATGGCTACTGTTTTATCATATTATTTTGCTGAGTCTTTCTGAATGCTAAGTTATTCAACATCCAAGATTTTGATGGAGTACTTATATGGCATTTCTATAACATGTAAAGGTGAAACTGAAAAGGCATTGCTATTTGTTTTAATCACCAAAATCCAGTCACACCATAGTAAGCTTCATTCATCTTTTACATACTTTAAAAAATCCACACTGTGCTTCTCGAGGTAGCGGACAAGCATAAAACTGCCTTCCTTTGTTTTCACCAGCCTTCTTCACAACCCGGAGAACACAGAGGCGGTTGTGTTTCTTGCATCGAGGACTGCCAGCCTGTGAGGTACAAGGACCATCTGTGGTACCAACTTGAAGTCCACTGTAATGACAGGTTACAAAACAACTCTAGCACAATCATGTGAAAGGGTTCATTCACACCAGTACATCAACTGTATCCAACACATTAAATCTTCTTAAACCTTCATTTCTGATAGTCCTTTTTTACCTAATGTTACAGTGTAGTCATTTCTATTTTCTCTAAAATATGGTCAAGTCTAGCTCTTCCCTGCCCCATAAAGCAACTAGAATGACAATGTTCTTTATTTTCGCATGAATAGAAACTCTCATAAATGGATCTGACAAGGTCATGGAGATCACTCTCCTCTTTGTCCACTTGAGACAATTTCCTTTTTCTTTTCTTCTTTTTTTCTATGCTTTTCTTTGATCAAGGCTACTAAAATATTAGTCAGCAAGAAACTGCCTGCCTGGAGGAGCAGAGATGTGTACTTCGTAAACTAGGTAGAAAAGCTTTATCACCTGCACAGTTAGACTCGAACGCACTTGGAGGTTAGGCTTACACCGAGTGTGCAGAGCCCAGGAGATGATCCTGTACTCTAGTTGTCCATGAAGAATCTTCTCTTTGGAATGGAGTTCATTATTTTTACATGTTTCACAGTTTCAATAATGTTTTTGTAATAGACCTTTAATAACCTAGCTGGCATATTCACATTCATTAAAACTGGGGGCTGGTAGAGTAGCTCAGTGGTAGAGCACAAGGCACACACCGAGCACGCTCGAGGCTGGGTTGGAACCTCAGCACCACAACTCAGAAGAAAAGAATGAAACAAAACCGAATCACTGGACCAAACCAGACCCTCTCACTAATATTCTACTTTTAAACTTTTTAGTGAACAAAACTACTTTCTCAGGTTTGAGAAAATTTCCAAAGAATAAACTATCACTCATATACAGTTTTTTAAACACTTAAAAATCAAGGATAGTTTTCCTTGCTTCCTGAACTACATCTTGCAGAATACATTTTTTTCTATTATGTTTCCAAGCATCTAATCCAAATCTCCAAAGAACGTAATCTTTCGTAGTGGAAATGGTTTAAAGTTGTTTATATAAAATGATGCTTAAACATTTATTTTTAAAATATTTGCTGGGGTGGACTTAAACATTCTTAGGGCAGTTCCTGAAGCTATTGATAGCAGCCACTTATAAAATAGAAGCAAACTGAAGATACTGCTAATGAAATCATTAGCAGTTAAACATTTCACCAGCAACTATTTCTTTGGTAGCATTTTCAAGGTAGAGGGTGATATCTTATATTTTACAGTCATGGGTAAGAGCAGATCAAAATTAAGAAAGCTGGGGAGCAATGATTTTCTTTTTCATAACATTCCTTTCCACAAACTGCCTCTGAGAAGTTAAATATCTGGGTGGCTACAAAGAAGTAAAGCAATTCCAAAAGCGAAATGACTGGCTGGGGAGACAGGTTGGTGGTCTAAGCACCTGCCTAGCAAGCACAAGGACCAGGGTTTGATCCCCAGTACTGTGTTATGCTGGTCCCGGAATTGGGTATGGTGCCTACCTATAAGGCTGAGACAGGAGGGTCATTATGAGTCTGAGCTACGTAGCAATATCTTGCACCAAATAAAAAATAAGAAAATAAAATTTAAATATCATAACTAAAGTAGTTTCGTGGTGTTCAAAGATAATTCAAGGAGGAAGGGGTTAAGAATATTAGAAGTGAATGAAATAACGCTAAGTAGAATGGAACATACAAAATCATTTTCTATATTATTTTAAAGGTAGCTGTATTTGGCAACAGTCAGTTCAACATGTTCTAACCCACATTCTGCAACCTGGAGAGCTCCAAGTTTCCACATACTGAGGAAAACTACAGTTTCTTTACTAGTAAAGTAGGTTGTTTTTTTTTTTTTTTTTTTTTTTTTTGAGGAGAGAGTCAAAGGTAGAGGGCAGGAGGGCAGGATTAAGGAAAGGCTTCAGTTGTCTTCCCTCTGGTTCATTTTTATTTTCCATTGTTTTTGTTGTTGTGGGATTGAACTCAGGACCCTGTGCTTGCCAGGCAAGTGCTGATTCTACTGAGCTATCTCCCTGACCCCTCCATTCTGTTTCTATCTTGGTGTAAAGTTAAAGAAAAACCTTGCATTATGCTCCTTGGTATCAGAGTGTGTTGCTTGGAACAGAAATAAGCCTGTCAGTCGAAGCTCATTCATTGCACATAGAGCTTAGCCCCCAACCCAGATCCCCACGGAACAAGTGTCCACGTTACCAAGATTCCCAGGTGATTCATAGGCGTAGTAACTTGTGATGATGCCACCCGTGATCACATCGGCCCTAAGTAAGCACAACTAATCTTTTTTTTTTTTTTTTTTTTTTTTTTCCGTCTTTTTTGAGACAGGGTCTTGCTGTGCAGTTCAGGCTGGCCTTGAGCTCACTTTTATATCCTAGGCTGGTCTTGAACTCATAGTGATCCTCCTGCCTCAGCCTCCCAAGTGCTGGGATTACAAGTGTGAGCCACCACACCCCGCTTCTTTAAGATGGAACTTTTTTTTGAGGTACCAGGGCTTGAACTCAGGACCTTGTGCTTGCCAGGCAAGTGCTTATTCTAATGAGCTATCTCCCCAGCTCTGCACAACTAATCCTAATTTTATGATAGAAACATTATCCAGGATAACTTAACGTTCCGCCTAATTGAGTACATTTTGGCTCCTCTTTTTCAATTGTTATTTGAAAACTTTCTAAAGTGCAGCAGAACATTTTCTTGCATAAATTCCGCACAGAGAATGAATTAGTTTGATGATCAGTACCAACATTTCAAATGTTGACTGCTAAGTGGTGTGATTATCACAGATCAAGAGCCAGCAAGCATTTTCAGGTAACACACATTCTAAGTCCAGGGGCCTCACGGCCTCTGTAAAAACTACTTCATTCTGTTGCTAGTAATAATAAACCATAAAAATTAATCAATCAAAGGGAAATGAAACTGCACAAACCGATGCTAGATCGAATTTGGACCCTTGGGCTATAGTTTTGATTCTAAGTCATCACTGAAATCAGGAACAATGTTTGAAGCATGATTTGTTCTCAGTAAGTGCTTATGAATAAAGAAAATTAAAAAGGTCATGGAAGAACTCTCATCAAAAAGAGTGAATCAAGCACAGACTTCTATTTTCAAAGTGAGTGTTATTTTCACATTTTGAAATGATCAGCTCTTCATAGTTTAATTGGTTTGCAATTAGGATAGTTCATTATATTAGAAATATTAGCTGGAATGTTTCTGAATTAATCGATGTTATATAATGTTCATTCTGTTATCCAAGATAATTTCTAGCATTAAAACAAAACAAACAAGAAATGAAGTTAAAGTTTTGAGGGATTAAGAACTCCAAAAGATGACCCCACAACAAGTCCAACTTGTCAGCCCAGGGCCTGCTGATCGCAAGTTGTTCTTCCATACTGTTAATGGCAGCAAAGCTATGAAAATGCCAGTGATTCTCAGAGCATCATTTCCTTCTTCTACGTGAGCATTTGCCTCAACTTGCGAAAAATTCAACCTAGAGCATATGCTTTCTTTAAAAACGTATTACTATTTAGCTTTGTGTTTATAATGGGATCAAAGACTTAAAACTCTGTGTAGTGATTATTCTTAAGTGTTTAATTTTTTTTCATTTATCTATTTTACAATGCAGTAGATGGACAACATTTAAATACATCTACAGACCAATCAAAAAATACACATACATGGTGTGGTGATGAAACCAGAAATCAAGAGCACAAAAGTGCAACTAAATACCCAATAATTATTAAAGAAAAAAAACTGGCTAGAAATCCAGAGTGAATCACCTGCTTTAACAGTATTATGTTGAGAGCTTCCTCTGGTGTCTGGTCTACAAGATAAACACTGTCGCTGCCAGATAAGGAGAAAAATGAAATAAATGACAGTAATTTGCAATTTATTCCTTGTAAAGTAGCTGGGTGCAGAAGGGCTGCTGGGTGAATTTATTTCATCGCTTGACTTTTATTCTTCTAGTTGATCTTGATGGATGGTGGAGTCTCTGTCCTGGTGCTCTTGTATTCAGTACATACACACGGCTGCAGCAGCTCCGAGAAAGGCTACGCACCGTGATTAATCATATGATTCTATTACTAATGGCTTATGAAGAAATCATTTAAATTTAAGGTTACATTAATGTATTTTTAAAGCTCTAATTCATTAGTTAAATTGTCAGAGAGATTTTTTACAAAGCACTAAGGAAATAAAAACATGGCAAAATATTTCATTTGGGTACAAATGGCACAGTATTTTAAACTGATCATTGCCACTCCTTTCCACTTGAGTGTCACAAGGAGGAAAGCTGTTCAGAAGTGAGTTTCTCCTCAGTAAAAAGGCAGTGCATTTACCCAGTCAGTTAAAAAGTTTGGTCCTCCCGAGCATAACCCAAATGGGAGAAACCAAAGAGAAGTTAAAACAGTAATCAGTATGTGCAGGGTCCTGAGTTCAATCCCCAGTACCACAGAATAAATAAATAAATAAATCAGTAATAATTATGCACAAAATATTTTGAAAATCAGTCACAAACTAATTGAGAGTAAATTTAGAGTTAGAACAAGAAATTGGGACAAAATCCATAGGTGGAGGAAAAACTGCCTCAGAACTGTTAGGAAAGAATCATTAAGGATTCAGAGTTCTGTCTAGGAGTGAATCGCATGTGGTCCCTCACCCCACTGCCCAGCAGAAGACTCTCTCATCACAGAGCCATAGCTTAGCAAAGCACAGTTCACTCACCAAGATTATAACTGAGATGACTTGAGAGTCCATCCAAAGTAATTCTGTTTATCTTTGATTGGCACAAATAGATATTCATGTAAATAAGGTCTTGCATTCACATGTTATATATTCATTTAAAAATGCTGGATATATGGTACCTGGTTTTTTTTAAATTTAGTGCAGGGGCAGTCTACAGAGTCTACAAGGTCTTACTACACAGATCAGATTTGTAGTGATTCTACTGTTTTCAGCCTCCCAACCACTGGGATTACAGGAGCACACCACCACACCCAGTCTCAAGCACCCTCTCAGCATGCCCCGGGGTGGGATTGGCACCGCAGGGCAGGCTGAGGATTGAACTTCTGCCCCCTGAGTCTGCCTAAGCCGGTGCTTTAATCCACTGAGCTATCTGGCAAGGCTGGCACCTGCTTTCTAAGAAAAAAAAAATTAAACAGTAGCTTTGGATTATTATAGAATCATAGAAAAATGTCTTATGATGGTAGCAATCCCAGACAAATAGATGAAAGGAAGTGGGTTGTGGAACATCAACCGATAGTTTCAGGAGCTGGCATCACTCTTTAGTGAGTAAAAGAGGTAATACTGTCTATTTTCTTTCTTTTTTCTTTCTTTTGCAAAACCAGGGATTGAACTCAGGCCCTTGTGCTTGCCAGGCAAGCACTTATTCTACTGAGCTATCGCCCCAGCCCAATATTGTCTATTTTCTGTATCTCTGTTAAGAGCAATTGCAGATACTATGGATATGTAGCTGGACATTTTGTGAGCCATATCAAGCCTGGTAGTATTTATTAAAAGAAATTATAAGATTTTCAATTGAGATATAAAATTAAGATGCTTGCTTTTCAGGACTTTTTGGTTGAAATAAGAACACTATCCTACATGGCTATATGAAATGCAACCAGAATTATTAATATCACTAAAGGTATCTCACAGTTTTTTTTAACTGCTTTTTGTTTGTTTGTTTGTTTATTTATTTATTTTTGTGGAACCGGGGATTGAACTCAGGTCCTTGCATTTGCCAGGCAAGTGCTTATTCTACCGAGCTGTCTCCACATCCCTCAGAGCTTTTTCTTTTTTGAATAGAGGACATATACTAAACTTTTACGAATGATAGCTTCTCTTCTAAAAGAATGGAATCTTTCACTGGAAGAAATATAAATGCTCTTTGACTTACAATGGTTCTACTTAGGCTTTCGCAACTTTGTCGTGATTGTGAAAGCAGTAAAGCATGCATTAGAAATCATACTTCAAGTATTGAAGTTTGATCATTTCTTGGGCTGGTGATAAGCAGTACAGTAATAGCTTTTGATACTAGAAACTGCCAGGGAATCTCAGCTACTTGACTATCAGGGAGACACTATCCGTATTCTGCAGTGTGCTATGGTGCTAACTGACGATGTTCAATAGGCTAGATGCATTAAATGCATAGCTTCAACTTACCACATTTTCAACTTACGATAAGTTTAAAATGCTAATGGGTTATTGATAACAAGTATGATTAGGGATGATTTAAAAGTCTTTATACTTGCCAGTATTTTCCAAGTTTATGTATTGAACATGCATATAGCTAGTGTCACAAAAAATAACCTTGTATAGATGCAGAAAAATCTCTTTTATATTTTCTTCCTTACACTCTAACATAGTAAGCTTGTGAAGAGAAAGGAGAATTACTACAATAGTTTTAGGGTTTGATTTATATTATCAAATCAATTCAACTTCCTTAGCCATGTATGTGTTCCCTTAAAATTTATGCGATACAAATACCTTAAAGATCTTAAAAATACCTTAAAACAAGCTTAGTGCAAATACCTTAAAGACGATGGATAGATACATCATACCTGTTAGAAAATCCAATGTTGCAACTTTTGAGATCTGGTGTTGGGTAGTGGGTCGTTTTCAATTTTTTATGTGCTGAACTAAATAATTCAGACTGAGAGCAGACTGTAGGAGATATGTTTACTTTGTTAGATACTTGAGTTATATAGTTTGTTTTCTCCTTAGAGGGGTGCCGTGTATCACTAAAACAGACATTTGTAGGAAGAGAATTTTGAAATTCCCCATCTGGTGTCTGGGTTTGGCTTTCTTTTCTTTTCAAAGCACTGGATTTATTGCTAAAATCAGTCAAGACAAGAGTTGTAGTTCCAAATACAGTTTTCCTGTTGATTTTCACTTCAGTATGTACTTTCCCGAAGCTATTACAAGGGTACTTCACTAAGTTGTCAAAGACAACAGAATTTTCTTTATTCTCGAACACTGAATCTGGAAGGAGAAAGACGTCATTTTGCAATGTTCCTAAAAATATATTAACTACTTAGAACATTTTTATCTGATCAAAAAATTTGGCTGTCTCTTTCTAGTTGACCTATATCTATTGCTTAAGGTATAGCAGTGAGCTTGGACAAGTTATAGTTAATAAACTTCTAGTTAGGAAGCAAAGTATTTAAAAATGCAAAGGTTGGAAATTTATACATACCCAGAAATGAGGCTAACAAAGATTTGTATTTGCTTTGGATTATTTTTAAGCATTAAAAATCAATCAGGTATCTGCTTTGTTAATATTAGGCAAACCATTAAGTTGACAGTAATTAACAGGTGATATTCCATAAAACAAAAAATTCTGTATGAACTACCAAGAATGCTTTTATGAATAAGACATAGTGAAAGGCTTAGGAGAAGTGAAGATTAATTACAAAGACTTAACATTCATTTAATAGAATGTTTTAACAAAATATCCTAGAATTTTGGAATCTGTACTATATTTAAACTGCAGTGAAAATATGTGATTTTCATACTCAGACAAAGTAATGACAAGACAGTTATGAGACATGGAAAGGCATTTCAGAATGTTGGCATAAATGTGGAAAGTGAAGATTGTGGTTTTCTGAGGGCTTTTTCTGTTGAATGATCATAAAGAGAAGAAATAGGAGGTGCAGCCCCTTTGGCTATTAGAAAAGCTGTGCAAGGGGCGATGCCTGCCTTGCAGGCCCAGGGAATGAAAGACAGTGTGACAGCGAACAAAATGCAGGGGTCCAGAAGTCAAGAACGAACTTTCTCATCTCTAATTGAAGAAAGAAATAACACTTTGAGAGCACAATAGAAGCTGCATCAATGAGATGGTTTCTTAATCACAGGTTTCCTCTGAGGTTTTGCATTCTCTGAACGCATGAAATTGTGAGCTATAAAGAGTTATTTTGAAGGATTTCAATGAAATCAGTACAATTGTCTGCGTAAAGATTTTAATAACAAGGGGTAGGAAGGATAAAGAAGAGAAAAAAATCAGCATTCTTCAATTCCACCTGCAAAGATATTCTTATAGAAATCCTCCCTTTCAATTTATGAAACACTTGGACTGAATAACAAACTGAAAAGTTGCTGAAATCTGCATAAAACAAAGCTTTATTGAATAATTCATTAGAAACAGTAGAGAACAGATGCGATCATCTCAGTTTTTTGAGATACAAAGACACACACTGTTTGAGCACAAGCATGTTTTCCCTCCCTATTAAAAAAAAAAAATATTTGCAACAGAATACCAGCATGGTTTACATGCAAAGACAAGCAACTCCTTTACACCTTAAGAGAAAAAAAAGCACTCAGTAAAAGGTAGCAAGACAGAGAGGCATACCTGATTTGTACAATTAAAAACCTTAGAAATGAATGCAAAATTAGCATCCAGTCTTACCAACAGGCTTTGAGGTGAAGCAAGCATCACATGTTTCAGCAGACGCCTTATTCACTAGGGTACAGACCAAACAGGTCCAATGCTCTTCTGATTTCTGACTCACTAAGTCAGTCAGATGGTCACTTCTGCTAGATGTCCAACTGATTACAGGGTTTCTGGTGGGCAGTTTGCTAGAAAATAATTTTTAAAATTAATCATTATGATTGACTTATTCTTACACATTCTCAGTATTTTAGAAACTATTACAAAACCATTAATATCCCAGCTCCCCCTACGATTGTTTATGTCATGACAAACTGTTAGGTAATTTTTATCTTGTGTCCTACTGACTGCTAGTAAGTTAAAAAGAAGTAAAAGTGTTTACTTAGAGAGCTCAGTTTTTAAACAGACTGAAAGCATTTGATATAACTAGGAGGAAACATCTTGTAGATAATAGTTAAAGAATACTCTTCAAAGCAAAACTAAACTATGATTGTTGTAGTTTGGGGTCTTGCAAAGGAACAAAACAGCACAGGACACTTTTTTTTTTTTTTGGTATTATGGCTGGCTCAGCCTACCCTGGGGGCGGGGCTGGCACAGCATGTGATGATCAAACCAAGGTCCCTGCGGTTGCCTAAGCTTTCCTAAGCAGGCACGTAGACCACTGAGCTATCTTGCTGGTCCATGGACATATTTTTTTTAAAGATTATTTTATAATGAATCATATACAAGAGTGCAGGAAATCTGCCCATACACTGAAGACTAAATAATCCAGCTGAGGGCCTGGATCTCGCAATGTTCTGCATGAATCCAGCTGAAGACCTAGAGTCTATAACATGCATCCCGCAAATCCAATGGAGACCCATGACAGTGTCTCATGCACGCCTGCTTCATGGACCTGCACTGGAAAGGTCCAAAGGGTAGTGGTAGAATCTAGAAAGTCTGTGCCAGCAGGCTGAAGGATCTGTGGTAGCAGGCTGAGGGATCTGAACTGGAGCCAGAAAGCAATACTCAAAGCAAGAACCAGAGCTCCCTTGAAAAATACAGCTATTCTCAGTGAGGATGAGGTGCTCAGTTCCTCCGATGAGTAAAGCTGAGTTCCTATCAGGAAAGCCAACATAACCAGCATCTGCAAGAGACTGAGCTGTGAGTCACCTTTCCCTCCAGAGCCATGAAGTGATGCTCAAGATGACCAACGCCCTGGGGATAGAACCCCTAGATACTGCCTCCACTTGCAGGCACTTTAATCCGCTGAGCTATTTGGCCGGCCCCTAGAAATATTTGTCTTCATGCTAGTTCTCTTCATATAAAACTATTTCATATTTTTTAATCATTATGAGATATCTACTTATTAGGTTAGTAAGCAAACCATAAGCCAACCCTGACCTTTGGTCAGAGGTGGAAACCAACGAAGTTCTTCATTGGCCATTTACTGTCACAAAGTTGCCTTTCCAGAGATCTGAAACAGTCCTGTTCTCTACTGCACATGTGCGGGTCTGCAAAACACTTCATGTGGTTAAGCAATCAAGGCCATGGTAGCGTTCCTCTCATGATTCTAAACATCAGTACTGAAGAAAGCGCTTCCAAGTAGAGCTCTGAACCTTACATTTCAAAACATCAGTTCTTTGACTTTCAAAGGCAGCACTGACTTCTGTAACATTTTGCTCCTTACATATGATTATGCCAGCTTTAAAAAAAGCAGGCTTGTCTGGTAAAATAATAAAAAGCATAAGAAAATCTTAAAGTAAGATACATCTCATTACGATTGTCTTATCTTTGCTTACCTGGACTTTTTAAAGAGCTCAGTATTTCTTCTTTCTATGGAACTTCTATAGAATTTGTTTACCTGGGACCAGGGAGATAGCCCAGTGGTCTGAAGCTCCTGCTTAGGCAAGCTTAGGCAGGTGTAGGGGCCCCCAGGTCGATTTTGGTACCACTTGCCCTGACTTTTGAGTGGACAAAAAAAAAAAAAAAATTGTTTACCTGACCAAATTTGTGTGTTCTATTAAGTCTGAAAGGGAACATTCTATATTTATCTAGAATTAAACAAACACAACTTAAATGACCTTTGTATTTCAACTGACTCCAACTTTTCACTATTTTCTTTTCTGTTCTATAGATGTCATTAATAAACTTACTATTTTTCTCTTTCCAGAAGTGGGTGTTTTACCTAGGATGTCACATGGTAGTCAACCCCTCTATCACCTTTTAAACATTCTTATATTTTTATTTTGGAGTCTTGCTAAGATCTTGCTAAGCTGCCACCTTGGCTTGAACTTGTGATCCTCCAGCTTCAGGTTGAGGATCTGAAATTTTGCAAGTATGTCACTATAATCTGGTCCACAGCTCTTAGGGTTGGTGTATATAGAAGAATTGGAAACACTTCCCTCATTCTTCCATTTCTTAATAGTCCACTAATAAACTTTCCAATCTGCCCTTAATAAGTAATTGAAATGCCAAACCTAATATCGTATAGTGGGCTATAAAATGGTTTCCTACTGCTATCCTACCATTCCAGGAAACAATAAATTTATAGAAATACTTAAGGGTCTTGATATAGTGAGATTATCCATATGTTCCCTTAATACAAACACATGCGACCTGATAAGAGAGACACAGAGGGAGATGATTTGATCACACATGTCTAAGAAGAGGCAAGGAATGGAGTTTCTTGGAGGATCTTAGAGCAGCAACTCCTGACCACACCTTACTTGAGGTCCTTAACCCTACCTCAGCTTTCAAAACAATGGTCCACATTCATTTACTTTTTGCCAGCCTGGCTCTCTTACCTGTCACCATCACCCTCTAGCTGTGCTCCTGAGGGAGCCCTGAAGTTGCTGCTGTCCTGTGATTACCCTGCAGTCACGTTTCCACCTAGCAGCCTGAGTTATCCCTGTACAACACAAGTTGGTTCACACGGTACCTCTGCTCAAGACATCCAATGGATTCCAAGCTTGCTCAGAGTTCACACTTGTCTCCTAGTGAGTGATTTTTCAAAACGTACAAGTAAATGAGCTATTTCACACTGTTTCAAAACTTTCAAAGAGCCTCCCATTACCCACAAAATTAAAAGGAAATTTCTTCCAGGGTCAGGCTGCCTTGACAGGTTCCCAGGTTCATACCTGACTTCTGGTTAGTCAATCTCTCTCTTCCTTGACCAAGTCAGAGGCTTTATGATTACTCAACTACCTTCTTGGAAAACTTTCTTTCACATTAAGATCTTTAAAAGTCTTAAGGAACCTTATCTCTCTTCTTTATCTGGAATGGACTCTCCTTGTTGTTTTTTCTTTTTGCACTGATTGCTGCTAGTTCTCATTGGCTAATACACATATTTTTTTCTTAAAATCTCTTCCAGAATATAGTAATAAATGAGTACTCCATACATATAGGCTTAATGATGAGTTTTCACTTGCATTATCTATCAATACTGCTTTGTTAAAAGTTTATCTTAATTTTATAAATTAGTTTACCCAATTCCCACCCTCTTAGTTGAATTTAAGTTGCAATTATTTCTCCTCTTCATTTCTTCCACCTCTTTCATGGGCTGCTTTTCTTCTTCAGATCACTGAAGCTAACCTAGTTAGAAGACTACTGGATCTTCTTCATTTCTCACTATGCATTTGCTCAGTACTACAAATACTGATGCATCCATTATCTCTGATTACCAAAGTGGGAAACAGGATGGGTACAAAGTACAAATGAAGGATGACAGTGTCTTTAAGGTTCTTTAAAAACAGAGATTACCAGCATGGAAAACAATATATATTTTTTTTCTGAAATACTAGTATGTGCTTACAGTACTAAAAGAATTTATTATTTCAAAGCTTGAGGTCAGAGGTTAAGCAGAAGCAAAATTTTCTCGTTCTACTTGCTCTTTTGTGGAGAATCCAGGCAAGGTTATTGCATGGCTTCCAGTGTTCAAGACTCTGGTTTCTGCAGTTCTTCCTATAATTGTGTGAATTACCATGGTAATCACTTGGCTGCACTCCCTTTTAAATTATGTTTTAAATATGGGAGCTACACAGACTTCCTTCCAAATGCAAGCTCACCATGCCAAGACTAACTCATCGTAGGCTTTCGTCAAGTTTCCTATGTGCCTTTTCACTGTTCTGTCACCTCCAAAATCTCTCCACTAAAACCGGTCTGCAAATGGCACCAACCTCCGATTAACTGGCCATCAACCATCTTGATTTCCAAACTAGACAGTTTTTTTTTAAAAATCTGAATATAATCCAGTATATCATCTTCAAGGAATCAAAGACCTTTCCCCCAACTTTTTGAAGTTCTCTAAATGCACCAGTGATTTTCCCTGTGAAATTTCCTGTGTGCCTTTTTTCTTTCTGAAAACTCTTTTCCATCCTCTTTCTTTGATGAATTCCTTTCCATACTAGACTCACCTATGTCCTCTCCTAAAAACATTCCCTTCTTCTTTCCAGATAGTTTTTCTCTTCTGTGACTCCACCAACACCAGAATAACTGTGTTTGTTTATGCAAGTCCATCTTGCTGCTCTAATCTTCTATTTTCTCACTTCTCCTCACTTTAGACTTTGAGCACTTTTAGTTCCTTCTAAAGAAACAATATTTACACACATGAATTCCATTGGCTAGCATATAATTAAGGGCCAAAAATAAATGATGTAGGCATTTAAAATGCAGTCTGTAATAAATAAAAACCAGAAAATCTGGGGAAGATTCACAATAAAGTTCAGTAAGCATTTAGTGATTGAAGGGGCATTTAGGTCACCGCTGTTGGGCTTTAAATGTAGACTTCAAATTCAAATAAAATAATTTAAAACAAGAAAATTTGGTCAGCATGAGAAGCGTTAAAATACCCACTCAAAAAGATAATATATTTAACCATAGAAAATCTAAAACTTGGGAAGTAGTATTGGTTTCCAGCTTTTTAAGCTATGTATATTTATTTCAGAGTATAGAATTGCTTTACTCAGTCTTAATTGAGTAGCCCTAAATGGAACAGAGTTAGGTTGGAGGGAAGTTAGAAGGCCTAAATACTTTTAGCACAGCATGACTTTCTCTACATCATAGACATGTGTTAAGTCTCTTTGAGGGAAATAACAGCCTTTAAAATCTAGCTTAAAAACATCTTTGGAGCTAACAATTATTTATATGAGAAATGGCTTTATTTGGTGATTTGGAAGAGTATGGATTTTAAAAAATTCTCTGAAACTACTAATTCATAAAAAAACAAATACAGGACACTACCCATTTATTCTGCAGACACATAGGTACTGAAGGTCTTTTATCTGTCAGACACTGTGCTAACTGCCTATGGCTAAATAAATGTATACCAGTGCAGTCCTATGAAAAATGTTCTAGGTCAGGAAAACACATTTCTAAACTGGCTCAATGAAAATAAATATTCAGATCTCTCTGAGAGTATTGTGGATAAAGAGGCTGAGAGGAAAAGATATACAAGGGGAAAATGCACTTTTAACAAAGCAGTTTGAGACACACCGAGGAAGCCGTGAGCTGGGCTCTCCGTTGTGCCTCATCGCCACGCTCTGCAGAGGGCCAGATGGCCAGACCTCCTCCTTTCAGGGGTGTCTGCACAGCCAATATCCCAATCCGCTCCCTATTTCTACTGACATTGTTTAATTCTCTTGGTTTGTTCTTTCCTCCTGTCCTATAGCAATGTGTTTTTCCTGAAGCTCAGACCTTGCTTTACACCTTTATTCCTTCTCAGTGAATTAAGAGTGTTTTGTCCCTCCACTGGCCCAGGCTACCCTGACCACCCTCCCGCCTTTACCTCCTGCACCTACTGGGGCCCATCAGACACCACTCCTGGTTGTCCCCCCACTACTTCAAAAATCCCAAACTTCAAGCATTCCCAGACTTACCCACAATTTTAAGATTTGGCTTTGAAGCATTTATATTACGTTCCATAGCAAAATTTGTCACAATTCTTTTTAACTTTTAAGACAACTGAATTAGGGTACCATTTCTAGTGTTTCAATCTCAGATTTGATAATCATCTCTCACCCATTATTCTGTGTTGTCTTCATGTGGTTTGGTTTTTCAATTCCAGTGCTAACTACTATATATGCCATAATCAATGTGAAGTCCTAATCTACTGATTTACGCAAGACGTTAACCATTTTCAAAGCCACTGACAATGAATCGATGGATCCCGCCCTACTTGTAAAACCAGGCTTAACTGTTCAATACCCTGAAGCATGGAGCATGCTTCATGTGGCCATGAAACACTCAATCCTCCAGTAGCCATGCCTGTTAATGATTCCCAGCCATGCTGTTTTATCCATAAATAAAGTTTGCTTTCTCATTTACTTAACACAAATTCCATTTTAAAAAATGTATTGGCTGGGCTGGCCAAATAGCTCAGTGGATTAAAGCCTATAAGCAAGCACAGGGCCCGGGGTTCAATCCATGGGCCAGCCATGCAGGACCCACCCAGAGATGCGCTGAGATGGCAACTGAGACTGGGCATGGTGGCACACACCTGCAATCTCAGCTCTTGGAAGGCTATAAACAGGCAGATCACTATGAGTCCTATCTAGTAGTGAGATCCTGAATATCCTGTAGATCCTTCCTTAAAATACAAAAAAAAAAAAAAAAATGTCTTTGGTAAACGGTCTCACTATGTACCTCAGAGTTGTACTGAGTTTTTATCCTCCTCATCACTGGAATTACAGGCATGCACATGCCCAGACTCTGTGGCCAGCTCAGCACACCCGGGGGTGGGGCCAGTGCATATATGGTGTCACAGATGAAACTCTGATCCCTGAGCTTGCCTAAGCAGGCGCTTAGTCTACTGAGCTATCTCACAGACCCCCAAATTCCATTTCTGAAAGTATTTCAAATCATACTTCCTTTAAATGATGAACGACAGTGTGTGACATATATATGTGTGTATATATATATATAATATTAAAGTATATATATATATAAACTTTAATATTGTTCAACTCTTACAGAATTTTATGTGCATCATTTCTGCATTGATAGTTTTCATTTGTAATCTGATATACTGTTTTGTAGCTATTTTATTTTATTAATCCTTTTCCTAGCTGTCTTTAAAAGGGCATTTAGCCTTTTACCAGAGTGACCGTCTTTTGGTAGAATTAGATTTTGTGAGGATTATTGGCTCTGAAACAAGTTAATTCCAGGAGACCAAAAATACTGCACTGATACACTACTCAGGTCATGTGATCAGTGAAGTTTTAGAGCAAAGTTCATCTTATTGAGGGTCCTCAAACCCTTTCTATGACTTTTTTTCCCCTAGTGCTCTAACTCACTATTGAAAGAAACATACTCAGCAACAGGCAGAACCACCATATCTATATTTATTAAGTGTGTCATTTCCTTAAGAAGACATAAATTCTGGAAGAAAAAATTCCCACCCCCCTTCAGAACTGAGGATCGAACTCAGGACCTTGCAGAAAACCTTGCTATTTTTTATAACATTATTTCTAAATGAAGCAAGCACAGCTGCTGTTTTGCAATTCTTGACTCTCTTGATATTTACAAAGACAATTACACCTTACAAGGTGCATATCCTGTCTGAATAAGTTTTTCTAACTGAATTCAGAAATGATCTGTATCAGGCTTGACTCCTTTTGACTCTTTGACGACTTTTTTTTAACCATGTCCTTTCAAAGGTTCAAACACTTTGGAATTATGGTCCCTTATGAATAGACTGACAGTCATTCAGTTACATTCCCTGAAATTAGCCTTTTAATTAGGTGATTTAAATCTGATATCTTACCATACGTCTATGTGCTGAGGATTTTCTTTTTGACAATGAGGACAGAAATATGTCATTCTGTTATTTTCCCCTAAGCGACACATTGTAACTCTGCAGTGGCACTGGCCACAATTAGGGCGCTTGTAAATCTTATAGTGTTTAGAGATAGCTGATCTTGTTTTACAGCACTTGAAAAAAAAGAAGAAAAGAAAAAGAAGTTATACACAAAATAGTACTACTCAGGAGCCAGATATATTCTTCAAAGTCAACTCTGAAAATAATCTGTTACCTATGTTTGCACACAACTTTGTATATTTTCTTTCATCTGAGCAAATAGTTTTAATAGGATTCAGAAATGTTAAATAAGATTTATGTGAAATAATGAAGTCATTATACAGTAACATGTTAGCACATGAAGTTATTGTTTGCATGACTACCCTCTTGTCTAAATGGTATACAAAAGTTCTATATTTTAAAATATCTTTTGCATTTTTAAGTTTGTCTTATTAAACATAGTTTGTGGTTATAAGAGAAAGACTAGAGTAGTTTTAAATCTGATTATTTTTATAATGCTGAAGCTGTTCACTCAGTTTCAACAGCCAAAACATTTCTAGGGAACAAAATTTAACAAGACTA